>JAYJMH010002289.1:0-23936 GCA_036873815.1 Phacellophora camtschatica
GTGCTCAGAGGTACACAAAATGATACAACTGTATTACACAGTTCCACTTAGTTCAGCATCCTGTGAGCGAACATTCAGTGCCATGCGGCGATTGAAAACATGGCTACGAGCTTCAACTGGTGCAAATAGTTTAAACCATATCATGTTTGCGAATATTCAGAAAGAAAATATGGACCGAGTGGATATCAAATCTGTTGCAAAGGAATTTGCGGAAAAGACAGAAACAAGACTAAATTACTTTGGAAAATATGAACAATAACAAACAAATACATTCTTACTTTTCGCTTCTGTTGAAAATTGAAAGTACTTTTCAAACATTGGCTGTTTTTTTAATTCGTTGTTTGTTCTACCTGGGGTAGCATGCCCCCAAATTCCCAAGGGGTAACCTTACGGCACGGCTCACGTATGCGCCGATCTAGCCACTGAAGATGCCCTTTCTAAATTTTTGCCCCCCTTGCCCTTTATTGGCTCCGGCGTCCCTGCATATTAGTCAATGCGTGAAAAAAGCTAATGGGGTTGTTCTTGCCAGAAGCTTCCCAAATTAGAATTTCGTAGAAAGCGGGGAGATCTGATGACGAGTTCCACCTAAGATACTTGCACCAAGTGAAATTGCAAAAGTCAGTTACAGCTCGGTGTGGGAAATATTGGGGAAAAAAGCCTGCCATGAAAATCCTAACACTGGAAAGCTTCTTAACTCGCTAATGGAGGCTTTCGAAAATAGCCGAACAAAGCGGTAGATTAGCTCGCTCTCACTGCAAGATTGCCAATCATTAATATCAATATTGTAAATAGTTTAGGAAATTAAAGGTAATTTAACTTGTAACTCGTGCCTGTGGAGGAGGAGTAGTTAGATTATTTGAATTATTATTATTATGATAATGCCCTGGGCACCAGCTTTCAAAATTATTCACAAACTTGTAGATACTGATCCATCAATTATCGAAATTATTTACACATTCGCGTGGTATCACACGTTGGGCATTCCTTTGAAATATTTAGGCACCGAAGCCGTCTGAATATTTGGAAACAGTGTTTTAGACAAAGAGTTGTAAATGAAATGAATGGAACTATAGCAAAATGATATAGTGACAACAAAATCTGGTGCGTGAACTTGAGAAACCGTGCGTGTGACAATTTCTAGTCAAATCAGTATTTCGAGTCATGGCCTCACTTTCCCTTTATAATTTAGTGTGGTCAAGTCCTAGTGCAACAAAAGAAGAATTAAAGGGATATAAAGATGTAGCACATATAAGAATAAGTTAAAAACTTCTAAAAGAGAATCGTTACGTTCAGAAAAAATAAATTTTTTGCATGTATTTAAGAATATGGATGACTTTGAAACATTTAATCCCTTGATCCATCATATGCTGCTCTTAATTGGCTGAAAGCTAATAATCAACCCAATAGATTTCCATAAAAATCGAAACGGTAAAGCTAGTTTATTGGCGTGGTGTGCTCTAGGAGGCAGAAAAGTACTTCAAAAGCGAAAGATAAAAAAGCCAAAAACAAAACCGCATTACATTTTGACAGTTTTATCAAAAAACAATAGATATTTAAAAAAGTTTGTCACTTATTACACTTTGGATTAATGGTCTTCATAATCAAAAGGTGTTGAAAAAATTATTAAATGCTCTGACTGGATCGCATTTATCCCACATTTCTGCCCTTAACTCCAAAGCGTTTCCGGCAGTTTGCAAGTGCGCTTCCCCAAAATTACCGCATCATTGCCGCATCCAGACCGCCTACCAAGCTAAGGTTTGCCTAACCCTTTCTTTAAATTGTGGTATCGTGGGGGGGAGCTTAAATTAGGCACTGTGCCAGTCAGTTATCATCTGGGAAATACCCTTATACAAGAACGGCTCTAGAAGTACAAGGTAATGATCTTTGCAAGTGAAAAAGACTTGACGACCAGTATCAACCTTGAAGAAATGGTAACCAGACGAAACTGCCAACTGCAAGGCGTCCCGGTTTGTCCTAAGCATTGTGGACCATCGCCGATGGATTCTCAAAATCAAGAAATTTTAAATTCAGAGCTCATTTTAAGACAGAGGTATTTTCTTATGAAACCAGACATCGGCGATCATCGCCGATGTTAAATAGATTCCCGCATTATTTCTGTGACTACGCGAAAATATTGAGCTGGATCCAGGCTCCTTTTTGCTCTTGCCATATTATGATTGCGATATGCAAAGTATGAAAACTGGAATTTTTCTCAACCGGTATACACAATGAATCACAGCAATCAAGCTTTTCCGTGGAATGAAATAATTGAAATATATAGCTCAAAAGTAGGTTTTTCAAACTGTAATTACGTCATAATTCTTTCATTTGACCAAAAAGGCAATAGCTTCTGTAAAAGTAGTTCAGTTGTTCAAGAAAAAATTGACCAAAAACAAATTTCCAACATCATGGTCATTCTTGACTTTTTGACCATCCAGTGGATATTTGGATATTCATTATGTTGTTGACCCAAAAAAGAATTATTGAAATAAAAGAAAAAACAAATTTAATCCAGGAAATTGGATTATATAAAGCACAAATTTATTGCGCATAATTATTCATTCGTGAATCATGAAACGATTCATTCTGTTACTTAAGAAGATAAGAAGACAATATTTCGTTTTTACTATCAGCTACAATTTAACAATTATATTTTCCTCGTTCTGCTTTTCAATGACAACGTTCCATTGATCTGCGCAACCCTTGAATATTGGAACGAATGCTGCGAACTTTAGCACCAAATTTCAGGGCATTTGATTCATCGCTATGGATCAATTCAACCATGTCCTGGAAAAGATGAAAATAGCAGTGCAGCAAAAATTCTTGAATTCAACCATTTTGTTCTTCAATGTAACTATGAGATGACCCAAAAAACTATCTTTATTTGTCACTCAAACACGCGAGACTGCTAATCTAAAATTATGAACACTTGGGATATCATTACCTAATCATTTGCGACCACGTTCAGCTGTCCAAAACTTGAAATTAAAATTGCCCCAATTCACGAGCTTCCAAGTTGATTTAAAAAAAATATTTATTTTCAGTCCAAGTTTGATATTAAAACAGCCTAGTTGCTTTAACTGCAATTTAGATCATAGTTGAGATATTTACACACGCCATCTCTAGATCTATGAAAAATATTATTCATTCTTAAAATACACATTTCAAAATAGCATTTATTGAATACGAAATGTATAACTGCCATTCGTCATATATCTAGAGATGACGTGTGACATTATCTCGATTATGATCTGACGTCAACCCTAAAAACGTACCCTTTTGATTCCTTCGAGCTCCTGCGCAGCCGCAACCATGTGCTCATTTGGAATGTTTGATCTCTTGTAAGCAGCTTGTCCAATCTTATGCAATTCATTCATGTAATCTTTCAGATTGGAGTGCTTCTCTTTCATCAAAATATACTCAATTTGGCCGCGGAATCTTGGCAAGGCTACTTCATGTTCGTCCGCAATAATTTTCTTCGTTTTTGTGTCCCATTTCTCCAATCCTAAATTGAAATAAATACAATAACCAAAGTGACTTTCCTTACGTAAGAACCAAAGGTTTATGAAAAAGATTCGCACAAGATATGTGAAACAAAAATTATTCAAAATATCTCACCCTCTCTTGCCTCGTTGTACCAATGATGAAGGTCACTGCGTTCCTCGTGTGTCATATTATGCTTCATTTCTGCAATAAATAATTCCCGTGAAATTAGCTTATTTATTAATTAGGCTACACACTTCGTAGGCAAAATTCGAGTTCCGGGAAAGAAAGAAAACAACTGCGGCAGTCGGGGGGGGGGGGGGAATCTCATCCACGCACCCATATTTTCGCATTTAAAACATGCTATATTTCCCGGGAGTCAGCAAGAGGTATCACATTGCCAATAAACTTTTGTTCATTGGCTGGTCAACAGACATATTTCCGTCTTGTGATGCGCACACCGAGAAATTGCGTCTTTCGTCTCAAAAACTCAAAAAAAAGTTAACTAAACTTATTCACAATTCAAAACCTACTTCAATATCATGAAAACCCGAAAGAAAATAATAAAAACTATTTAAAAATAAAATATTAAGTAAATAAATTTAAAAAAGATTTTTTGAAATAGAAAACAAAAAAAACTAAAATTACGCCAATTAATTTAGCTCTTTTTCTGTATAACAGTATAAAATAAAATCAATTGGTAACGCTATCAAATGTTTTGATTTTTCAAACCTCTAAACACTATTTACTCATCTGACCTAATTTTAATAATATAAAAAGCTCTAATTATAAGACAAAAACGAAAAACGAAAAGGGGTTAAAATACACATTAAAAAGCAGCTCCTTAAATAAAACCTTGAAACAATTCATTATTTCGATAGAGTGTATATGCATTCAGTAACATAAAGTTAAATAAAAAATTAAGCAATTCTTTATTTGTTAATTCTTTTGATATATTCGATTCGGTTAGGTTTTAATTTTCTAATCAGTTCGTTATTTTATTTTATTCTATTTTATTTACAGTAACTCGTAAAGGTCTTTATAAGAGAGAAAACGGCTTATGCTGAAGGGCATCCCACATTAAATCTACTAAAATGAAAAATGAAATAAGTCTGTGATACCTGTGGCTCTAACTTTCTGTTCCAGATCTGCAACTCCTTGCTGCATACTTCTCTTTGTGGCCTGGTAATTCTCCCTAATGTTCGTTATCGATTTATGCAGCTCGTGCAATCCATTAGCAATGACGCTGTACTTGTTTATCACTTTGTGAATTTGAACGCATGGAGTAGCTGCATGCTTCTCCCAATCTAAAACAAGTGACATGACTATTTAGAAAGACGCATTTACCCCCAGGCCGGCTAGGCTACCAGGGCACAGGCCTCTCTTAAAATTGTTGAGATTAGAAGGCTCCCGACTGAAAATTGTGATTTATTAATTTATTGTGTCTCTAAATGTTCATATTGTATCATAAATTGTTGCTGGAGATCACTAAATTTTGCAATAAATAGTCTTATTTTCCGTACAAATGCATACCATTGCGGAAAAGGATGCTACAGTGCCGCAGCGAATTTGTCTCGAAGTGATACAGAGGCAGGTAGTTAAAGAGGCCCGACAAGATTTAGGCCTGGGCCCCAAACAGACATATTGCAGCCCTGAAAAAGCAGTGACATGACCATTAAAAGTACATCCTAAAGGGAAGGGTTAGGTGGGTTAGGATCCCAGCTCCCAGTTCCCAGCTTTTGGTTTCAAGAGAAGCTAAATTTCCAAGAGCACTTTTATGGAAAATGTCTTCTCCTATGCAGTGGCGTAGCCAGACCTGATTTGTAGGGGTGGGGAGAAAATTAGCAAATCAAACCAAAGATGCCCACACCTTAACCTCCCTGACACAAATTTGGAAAAATTACGAGGGAAATATTTAACAATTATTAGGGGCCACAGCCATCCCAGTGCCCTCACTTGGCTACGCCAATGTTTCTGTGTCCTGGATCCAATTTTGAGCCATCATTTAAAAGGATACTTCTTGCTACTTCTTGGAGAAAATAATTGTCTGACTCACAGCTACTTAAATCCCAATTTCCACTACCGAAATAATCAAATACCATTTCCTATGGACCCGTACAGAGCTATCATGACAAGAATGTAGCAGTAAATTTTAAAAGTGGACATATTCTTAAAAAAATACTTACCGTATTTTTTCTATTAATCTTTAAAAACTGGGGGCTTAAAATTTTTCAGAAAATACTCTGGGCGCTAATTGGAGAGGGGAATTAAATGGAGAATAGGCACTTATAAAAACATCTCTAAAAATTTCAACTAAATATTCCGTTACATTTATACATCAATGAAAACGTAGGCGATTATTAGAGATTTGACGGTTATTAGTTTCGGAAAGTTTCGGAAGTTAGTAGACAAAAATGTCGGGAAAACAGGTCGTTAATTAGATAGGGGGCTGCTGTTAGAAAGTGGGCGATAAATAGAGAAAATATGGTATATTGAAACGAAATATTATCTTGTTCTTGTTCTATAGCCAGTTTTAAAGATCTTTGGTGAGCAAGTCAAATCCTTAATAAAAGCATATACCCGATAGATCATCCAGTAGATATTTTCTACAATTTGATTTATTTTATTCGAATCACATTAAGATTTGATTTGATCTTTTTAAATCTCCTTCGCACCAAATAAAAAAAATTTAAATTTTACAACGTATACGGAGCGTTGCAAGTATGGTGAGATTAGGGGATTTACTTTCACCTAATTGGCTAGCTAAGAATATTGCCAAAGTCCTGTCTTGTAATTCATCAAATTTTTGTCGTCCAATGCTCTGTTATTGAGACAGGGACTAAGTTTCTCCTTTTCACTCTTTGCCAACAAAGCCAAATTAGCTTTTATGTCAATGATGATCAAATTTTAAATTTCATTCGTGGACTCAATGTTAACAAAGCACATTGATGGGATGGAATGTCTAATTGAATGAATGGCATATATGCATTTACATTAGCGTTGCTTTCCGTTTTCTCGACAAAGGTATTTTCTGATGCTTGGAAGAAAGCAAATATTTTTACAATCCAAATGTTTACCAAAATGTTTTCACGAAGACTGATCATTGGGAGGTTAAACCTTACCATGCACCAGCCTCCCCCAGTAATAACGCTTTCGATTACCTTCGTCAAGGGTTCTCTTCTCGGCTGGAATATTTTCATCAATATGAGGCATGTGATCGAAATTCTTGCTATTGAAATCTTGCATAAGTACCCACGGAACATCATTCTTGAATACGTTCACTGTTGACTCGCCTCGTGTTATCACAGGTGGTAATGGATCCTTGGCAATGCGCTGGTAGTACATTTCCTCTTTTGTGGGAACGTACGATCTTTTGCGACGATTCTGGGTTTCCCTCTTGACTTCACTATCGGTGTCCTTCTCTTTTCTGCCAAGATCAGCCGAGTCTTCGTCAAACTCTTTAATTTTTCCATCTACTTTTGGAAGCTGCAAATTAAATACGACAATTTGATTTCTTTAAAAAGTTCTGGACTGAACAATCTTTGCAAGGCTGAAACACAATTTCCTTTTCTTAGGTCATAAAAAAAACTTCCTTGGAAAAATGGTTATATTTGCCTAATGTTCTGTAAATTTTAACTTAAAAAGAGTATTGGGCGATTTTAGAAACAATGTTTTGACCAACTCTCGAAATTTGTCCACGTTACTGTGGACTAATTCATGCTGCGATTTTTTTCAAATTAAAAGCAAATCTAACATCCCTGTTCACATCAAAACAAACGAGGGAGCGCCCTTCCTAGTATAAGACATAAAAAAAAGCTGAAACATCACGAGAAATTACAACAATCAGTGAAATAATGCAAACTCTCAAAACCTGACGAAATCACATACACATGAATTATCAAGCAAAAAGCGTCCATCACCCTAAATTAATAAATTGAAAGGAGGACCCCTTCTTCCTTGTAAACAGACCCATCATACTAGATTGACAGAAGTATGGGATAATCCCTTCCTCCTGGTAAACAGACCGATCATCATAACTGGATAGGTTGATCATAGCATGATCCCTTCCTCCATGTAAGCAGGCCCATCATCCTAAACCGATAAAATGATGGGGTTATCCCTTCCTCCTTGAAACAAGCTCATCATCTCCAGTTGATAAAATGATAGAATGATCTCTTCCTACTTTAAACAAACCAAACATCTTAAATTGATAAAATGATAGGATGATCCCTTCCTACTTAAAACAAACCCACCATCCTAAATTGATAAAATGAGAGGATGACCCTTTCCTCCTTGTAAGAAGGCCCTACGTATACTGACCTCTTGGTTCATTGCCTTTACACCTGGATATCTTTTCTCAGTCGTGTCAGACACCAGCTGTTCCCAGAACTTCAAATTCACGCAAATGTCTCCCACATAATCAATTTTTATTCCAACAATAACGCATTTCGCCGTGATTCCAACACAAGCAGTAAAATCACTCGTCAGTTCTCCTCTCAGTTCTAGCAATTCAACTTTGAACAGATTATCACCAACCCAGTCCAAAACTTCTCCAAGTATTTTGCTTCCAGCTTCCACGACATCCTGGACGAATTTCAAAATGTCATTTCCAAAACTCACCAGAGTTTCGGCAATTTTGACCAATCCCTTACCAGCATTCACCAAACCTTTTCCAACCTCAGCAAAACCAATTAAAATCTAAAATTTAAAAGATCAAGCTAGTATATCTGTAATATAATAAAGTTATAAAATTTGATATCTTGTTTGCCAAAATCTGGAAAGCTTTCTCAAAGTTATCATGTACAAAGTAAAACCTCGCAAAGAATAATCTAACTTTGAGCATTCAATGTGCAGTATCATACAGCAGTATGTTCTTTTTTTTTTAAGCTAAACAACAACCACTTGAGGAAATGTTAGTGGAAGATTTAGTGTTTTAATCTAAGTAGTAGACATAGTTACTCGAACAGCCTGTGATCCTGGTATCTTTAGGCGGCAGAAACATAATTCCAGTGATCACTAAGTAGAGTTTTTTGCCAAAAAAGGTATCAAACTTCAAGTTCAATCCTCTTAAATCAACATTAAGCACAAACATAAATTTCAAAACCAAAGCTCCTCCAAAGCAGCTTTAAAGGGCCACTCTAGCCTGGCAATATTAGAGCACACAAATTCTGGACTTGCCTATCCCAACGATTTGGGATAGATTGAAACGAGGCGAATATCGAATATCGAAGTTCAAATTTTTCATTTGTTCAAATTACGATTACGAGGAGCAAAATCCAAGTCCAGAAATCCTTGCAAAGGTACCATCCTTGCAAAGGTTTTTGTTCGACACGCTTAGAAAACACGACTGCGGAATAGAGGAAGGGTTAGATGACTAAATAACAAATTTGAATTTTGTAACATTACAGACTCTCGCATCAGCTTTTATTCTTTTAAGGTTAATTTGATTAAAAATGCGATTTCAGCCTAAAGACAAGTTTCATATGCTGGTCACTTATTTGATGTCTTTGTGTGGTAATAGTAACTAATTAAGCAATAATTCATAATCAATTTAATTATGATTATAATTAACAGTGTTTTACCCCTTTATAAATCAATTCTTCAATCTCAGGCTCGTCTCAAAGAGGAAAAATCTCCTAGAAAAGTATCCATTATCTATAACGTATCCATTTTTATCTTCCATAATTTGTAAAAAAAACAAGGCCAGACCTAAAGACGATCTGGTGCATGTAAAAAAATAGTTCAAAAACACATCTAAAAGTATATTTTTAGTAATCATACCGATATGGCAGTCTGTTCAGCCCATGCAACAAATTTTTTAGATAATTTCTTGATTTCACAAGCAGCAATGCATAAATAATTTGGTTTTTCCCATCGACAATGGTTCCATGTTGGGCAACCAACCCACCACCAAAAAACCTTCCAACATCGGTCTTTCCAGTCGAGGAATGGAATGCAGACTAGAATATGTTTTTAAAATATAGAAAAAGTTTAATATAAATTATCTAATACAAATGAATTCTTGTAGATTGGATTTCCCAGGCTGTATACCCAAAGTCATGTAATGCTCAGCAGGGGAAACAATCCAGGGCTCGGATAGAAGACCATTTCACAGTATTACACAGTTTCATTCCGGGATGAAATCTCATTGCGAGATGAGATGTTGTGACCAGTTCATTGGGCGACGAGTTTCATCACGCTCATGGGCATTTAAACAAAACTCGGGATTTCAGTGGATTTGACAATCAGCCACAATGAAACTCAACCAGGTGGCAGTAACACCTGATTTGGGTAGGGGAGGCATGTGCCATATTTTTGGGTTTGGGATTTCGATTCGATGATTTTCATCGAAAAATATATAGCTGGTTCTAACAATTTGAAAGCTTATATTTTTGGAGAAAATATTAAAAAATAGTATAGAAATGTTAATAAAAAGATGCTATAGGCAGCAAGATTGCGTCATAATAGGCGCCGTATTATCATATTTTTGGTTTGCGGTTTCGTTCCATTACACTTTTGAGTCAGCTCAAAATTTCCTCGGACATGCCCCTTTCCCGAGTTAAATGCCACTGCCTCCTGAGGAAAGTCACCGTGGAACAAACTTATAGCGGGGCAAAAATTCTCATGTGAAGGGTCTTTAACCACTCAATGAAAGGCTCGGGGGAAGACCATTTCATAATATAATAAGATACATCCCAGGATGAAATCTTATTGCGTGAAGAGTTGCAATGATGATTTCATCTCGCGATAAGTTTCATTATGCCCATTGTCATGTAAACACAATTTGGGATTTCAATGGATTTGACCATCAGCTGCGTAGAATATCACCACCAAACTTATAGCGGGGCAAAATTACAAAACTACACTTAAAAGCGCTGCAAAATCATACAGTCCTACAGAAGCTTAACTGTGCCGTAAAATCCAAAATCTGAGAAAGTTTGTGAACTTTGGAAAAACGATACGACTCTGATGTAATTTTAGATCAACGTAGATTTTAGATTAAGATACCGACAAACCCAGCAGAATACAAAACTGTCACAAAGAAAATAAAGAAGAGAATCGCTTTCCTCACAAATGAGAAAATTTGTATAGAAACTGAAGAAATCAACGAACATGCATAGAGCAAGGTCGAAGAACTGTTTAAAAAGATTAAAAGAAACAAATCGACGTTTAAGAAGATCTGATGGAGCGATGGATGTAGCTCTGCAAAGCTGAAAAATCATTTTGAGAAATACTTCAATAAGAAAGTCCCGAACGATGATCCCCAGGGATTAAATCACATCTCTAATTTCTCTTGAAGAAGCTGCAAGATATCTGAGTAGATTCTATAGAGACCGGACAACGTGATGCAAATGAAATTCGAAAAGTATTATCCAAACTAAAGAACGGCAAAGCCGCATCCGACATTCCATCACAGCTTTATAAGTATGCAGCTAAATGAAATCATCTTGGCTGTGAGCTACAAACCTATTTTTCATTAACTCGACGGTACGAAATCGCTTGACATATGCCTGTAAAACATGGAATTTTACTCAACAGCAAAAGGAATGTATCTACGCAGTTTACAGGAGGATGTTACGGATGATGGGGGAAGGAGGATGTTTTCACAGAAAGAAGGAAACTGACTATCACTACGTTTTGAAGAGCTCAAAACTCCATAAAGTATGCCACCAGGAGGATATAGACAAGTTTTGTCAAAAGACAGGAAACAAAATATCTCGCACATCTCACGCGTCAACTGAGTCTCACAAAGAGTATTTTATTTAATTACAATAGATACTCAAAAGCGGGCAGGCAAAGAACACTTGACGATGTTGTGCTGTAAAATGGACATTGTAGGTACTCCTGACCAGTTTTGCGAGCCAGAATTTCTTCCAAAATTTATACTTTTTGTAAATGTTGGGTAAAATGCTGGATCATTTGAGCACAACGATAGGAGACCGGACATCAAATTCAGCGATGTTGGAAGAAATTAGCTCCAGATGAAAACGAGCCAACATTTCAGCCAACATTTTCACTTTTTGCAATTGTTGGGAGAAATGTTGGAATCTTTGAACACAACGATGGGTGACCGGACATCATATTCAGCGATGTTGGAAGAAATTAGCTTCAGATAAAAATAAGCTAAAATTTCAGCCAACATTTTCATTTTTTTTAATTGTTAGAAGGAATGTTGGATCGTTTGACCACTGTACGTAACATCGTCCAAAAAAACAAAGCTCAATTAACTGATTTTCTCCGCTAAAATTTCACTATGTTCTGAAAAGATTTGCTTGATCTCTTGCTTGATCAATCGATAGTTTTAATCTAATTGCTTTGATTTAGTTTATGCCAAATGGAATAACAAATATAGCAAGTTGTTTAGTAGTGGTGAACGCAAAAGCTGCCTTGTGTTGTAGTAACTGTCAGGAAAATAGCTCCATAACTGTGCTGTGCCCAAAGACATTTTTTTGCAATTTGACCCAGCTTTCGAGCACAAGCTTCGCAAAATGCTGAGTGAAATGTTGGATCGTTTGACCTCAACATTGAATATCGTCTAATGTTAAATCAAATTTTGGTCAAAAGGTGTGTTTGATCAGGGCTCTACAAACCTGTGCCACACTCCTGTTTGCAATCATTTGCGAACTGCTTCTTGGCTTTTTCAATTTCTTCTGATTTTCTTTTCAGCCTGTTCTGGTATTGATCAATATTATCTTTCCAACCATCAAATTTTTTTTGGGCTCCATCTAATGATGCTACAGCCTCTTTTACCTTCTCCTGAGCAGCCTCAAGTTTCTCTTTTGCAGAATCGGCAGCCTTCTGCAAGTAAGCTTTAGCAGCTTCAAAGATCTGCTTTAAATGGAAGTCAAGTGACACACTTGCAACGAACTTGCAAAAAAAGAAAAAGACAAAGATTTCATACACAGCAATATCAGCATTGTCACACATTGTTGTATTACTATTTATTTCTTTTACGTTGCCCCCGGGTACAGATCTTTTATGAGAATAATCTTCATTAATTGAAATTTGTGAAAATGTTAAATTAGTCAAAATAATAAGAAACGCATAAAGATACAGCTCAAGCCCAGATTTGAAAAGGAGACAATAACAGCAACAAAGATGCACGATTTTCTACAGGAGGAGCAAAAAAATATGTTAACGTCTGCGATTTATGCTTTGCTTACAAAGCAACTTCACATTCAAAATTTACACAGTGTTCATTGTAATGATGATTTTGTTCAAGAAATAAAATTCACGCAAAAGCCTCAACTCAAATTTAAACCTAAAAATAGAAAGGAGTGCACAAGAATGTGATGTTTTGCGTTTATCGATAAAGCACATAACCCTTATTTTATGGAGGAGGATAGGAGAAAGACAATTTACCTTAAACGCAAGAGATTCCATATTGCCATACGCTGCCTCGACCTCCAACGATGTCCTTATCATTCCCCATAAGTCTGTTTTGAGAGAAAATTTAAATGCTGTGTCTGATACATCGATATGCACTTCCCTCGACATACCAAGTAGCGAAATGTAACCATCGATCTGAACAGTTACCGAAGTCGATGTCAAATAGATGAAAGCCTTCGGGCCATCCTTTTTATTTTCGGCACTCCTTCGTAGTTGAATTATTCCTCCTGCCCAGTCAATAGGCGACATTTGGATGTCTACTAAAACCCTTTTTGGCAGATCGATGATGACTTCTGCGGACAATTTAAACCCTAAAAAATTTATAGTTCCCTTCAAGTATAAACCTGCTTCGAGATTGATATCCAATGCATCGATTGTTTTCCTGAAAACAAAAAAAGGAAAGCCAGTCAATATGTTACTTTACGACATGATATATCACATTAAGCACAACGTGCCTGTTGGCTATTTGAACATCGCATTGTCTGCCACATATACATTAAGGTCAAAAGTTTTATACTGCAGAAGTTTTGGACAAAAGATTTCCGACAGAAATGCTTCGGCAATTTTTGCAGAGAACTTACAAAGTTGTCAAGCAAATCTTCCACAAGAATAGGGTTATATTTGGCCAATTTTCTTTGAATTTTAACTTAGACAATTCTAAAAAAAAATATTGAGCAAAAATGTTTTGAACTAGAAATATTTAAAAAAAATATTACGAAATGGCTCTTAAAAGTTTTATGGAGAGGCTCAAAAACTTTCGGACCATTTACGAGAATCAACGGATATAAAAGTTGCGCGACGCCGCATCTATATATAGGCACCCAATGGGATTATTGGTTCAATTGCTGTGCTATTTGAATATAATTTGAAGTTATTTCCAAATAAGCTGGATTTATCTCCGCTCATTCTCTTTTAAGGTAAAAATTTGTCCGGAAGTTTGATCGTCCGGAAGTTCTCGATGTTAATGCTCTAAAAATCAGCATTTCTTCCCAATGCCATTCGAAATGGCAAGATAACAGGAAGCCGGCAAGTAGGCGCGGTTACGCGGTAAACAATCATTTTACCTTTCATGCTGTAAGCAACAGTAATTCCGTCAGGGAATCCGCTCTCTTGAACAAACTTTGGAATGCTCTTGGGTTGTCCAAGCTCAAACGCCTTGAAAATGGCGCCCAGTGTGAACTGGTTTACACTTGCGTAAACATAGTTCTCTTCCGGTTTGTTCACGTCAATTCCAAAGTAGCATGCAATTTTGATCACGTGACTGTTACTGCCCTTGTCTTTAATTTTACCAACCCAAACTTCACCTCCAAATTCTAGAAAAAAGAAACGGAACAATATATGGATTGAGGATGACTTAATTATTGAAATATTTGTTTTATGACTTTATGAATAGAGCAAGATCTAGAAGAAAGATAAACATTTGCAATCGTTTGAAGATAACTTGAAGAAAATAAGGAAATAAACAAAGAAAGCAAAGAAAACACAAAAGAAAGAAAACAAAGAAAGGAAAGAGACAAATAAAACAAAGAAACCAAAGAAACAAAGAAAACAAAGAAGGAAAAGAAAGGAAAGAAACAAAGAAAGCAAGTGGCAAATATTTTGTTTAAGCTACGCCAAATGCCCTCCCAGGCAAAGCTTTTGGGAAAGAAGAAGGGAGTCACATCTTTCTTAAAAGCTATTAACATCACCAAACATACACATTCTTACAAAGGCAATACAAGTTTTACAGATCATAGAATGAAATTAAAAAATCAAAGAATAACCCTGAAATAAAATCTAAACCTACTAGACTCTATTATATAACTACTTAAAACAAACTCAAAAGAGAAATTGGGATGGCCCCAATTACAGCAGGGGCGGATCCAGAGGGGCGCGAAGGGTGCTCGAGCACTAGCAAATTTCCAGAGATTTTGTTAGAAATTGGTTTTACAAAGTTTGTTTTTGATTATCAAATTAAGGCACTCTTAAAAATTGGTCGACTGTTGTTTATACGTTGTTATGTTTAGCGATTAATGAGTTACCAACACAAAGACATTCCAGTTCCAGATTCCAGTGAGAATTTCAATACTGACATTGAGGAGACCAATGCAAAACAATTCTTTGTTTCAATATTCACTGGAGCACAGCATTATTCTTTGTTTCTTTCGAAAACAAAAGCACTTTACTCCTATGCTCTCGTATTGGCCTGCACCCATTAAGCGTCCTTTCTATTGGCCTACACGCATTAAACCGCTCTCCTATTGGTCTGCACCCATTAAACGGCCTTTCTAATGGCCTGCACCCATTAAACCGCTCTCCTATTGGCCTGCACCCATTAAAAGGCCTTCCTATTGGCCTACACCCATTAAACGTCTCTCTTATTGGCCTGCGCCCATTAAACGGCCTTTCTATTGGCCTGCACCCATTAAACGGCCTTTTTATTGGCCTGCACCCATTAAACTGCTCTCTTATTGTCCTGCACCCATTAAACGGCCTTTCTAATGGCCTGCACCCATTAAACCACTCTCCTATTGGCCTGCGCCCATTAAACGGCCTTTCTATTAGCCTGCACACATTAAACCGCTCTCCTATTGGCCTGCACCCATTAAACGGCCTTTCTATTAGCCTGCACACATTAAACCGCTCTCCTATTGGCCTGCGCCCATTAAACGGCATTTCTATTGGCCTGCACCCATTAAACGGCCTTTCTATTGGCCTGCGCCCATTAAACGGCCTTTTTATTGGCCTGCACCCATTAAACCGCTCTCCTATTGGCCTGCTCCCTTCGATTTGAACTCAATGGTTGCTCCCGCTAAATTCTGCAACTCATAAAACGTTTTACGATTGGTTTGCTCCTCTTTATTTTAATTTAATGGTTTCTCCCGCCAAATTCAGCAACCCATAAAACGCTTCCTCGTTGGCTTGCCCCAGCTGTGCACACCCATCCTCCGATGCGAGAACAACGATGATAAAATTTAGTTTCAATGATAATGTAGTGAGATTTTGGTTCACAGCTTTTTGTAAAACCTCACGAGTTTAATTCAGGTAAAGCTCAGTGACTCGACGTTGATTCTTCAGAGTTATTCTCTAAAAAGGCTTAGCTTGTTGAAAGAAAAGTGTCTGAAATCAAAAGGCTGCCATCGTTGCTTCTTCGTCAAAAAAGCACGGTTGCCTCGTCTAAAATGCTTTAAGCCCATACTCATGGAGTCAGTATCTGTTTTGCTCTCTTGCAAAATCAAGCTCCCGATTTCTGACTCGTTGATACGTTGATTTGGACAGGGTTCAATCAATAGTGTTATTTTCATATTTGACTTCTTTTATTTAAAAATATTTTTATAAATATTTTCTTAATAGTCTACATAATATTCCAGAGTGATCTCCATCGCTTTTTTGTTTTTTAAATTTTTAAGTATTTTTAAAATTTTCGATATTTCGAATGTTTGGGCTTGGTCTGATTTTAGCATTAAATAAAAAGTATTTAATTATAGCCAAAGAGTTGTTAGGAGCCTGCGTGCGGCACAATAAAGGAAACTCGAAATTCACTGGCTGTCGCAGGCTAAGGGCAGTTTGCTGGCATAATATGTTTATCTACGATCTATTATGAGCAGGGCGTTATCATTTAGGCAGGGCTTTCAGAAGGGCGTTTCCAAGAGTCTACAGGGCGTGGTCCAGTAAATTTCCTCCTTCCGCCCACCTCATCCAAATAACTGGATCCGCCCAGTAAACCTTCCCTGATTTGCGCATTTGCCCCCTACAAAAACATGAAAATTTACATTTACATACAGCTTATAACATTTTTAGAATTACCAAAGCTAGGAAGTGGTACGCCAACTGATATTCCAATAGCAAGATTCAGATTTCCAAAAGCAAGAAATTCAACATTGAACGGTTTCCTCCACATGTTTGCCATTGAGAACATCAAGCTGAGTTTTCCAGTCAAACTTACCTCAATAGCACCTAAATGAAAAACAAATTGAAGAATACGTTTTTCGACAAAAAATAATGTAGTTTAAGGATCCAGCAAAAGAATAAAAATTGAATGCATCGCAGATGATGGCGTTACTGACAAGAAACAATATTTGCAAATTGAAGCCAACCTTTGAAAAATAGCGTCATCCCTATATATCATTGCGCATGCTCCAAAAGCTGAAAGCTGTGCTTCTGATAACGATACCAAGCCTTAAAGAGAGTCAGATTTATTTTTAATTGATATACAAATCCTATCTAATTTTAATTTTGGAGGCAGGTAGCACTTACAAAAAAAACAAATTCAGAAGATAAACTTGCGTTAAAATATCTGAAAATAAATATAATATTTTGTCCACATTTTACATGTAGAAAAGATGACACCTTACGTTGTTAAACAGCCCTAGTGCCTTTCCCAGGGTAGAAGAGTTGCAACAACGAAATTTCTTACTCACCAATAAACTGAACCTGACTTGCCCCAAGGCTTGGGGGAATATTCCAATATAACGTGCACTCTAATTTGATAGTAGATTTCTTTCCACTCAATTCGAGTCTCAGTTCAATGGACTGAAAAACTAAAGACCCGTCGGAGTTGAGTGGAATTGTCCCTGAAAATTTTGCTCCAAATTCAAAAGAACTGGAAGCAATCGTCCCTGATATCTCAAGCGTTGCATCTTTGCCAACCTTTTCAGCCAACCAGAGACAAAGCGAGTCCCCATGACAACCATTGTCTTGTGGAATGTTAAAGATTCCAATAAATGTGAGACCTAAAGAAAATTTATGAAACTACAATACTATCTGATCCAGAGGGGCTGTGGGTTTTAGCCATCTCAATAAATTTAAAAACCAAGGCAATTTAGCACATTTTTTATAAAACATTTATTTCCTGTTACCTCAGAAACGATAAGCCCCCAACCTGCAGCAGTTTTCGACGAGGATGAGCTGTCAAAAATCGAGTAAGTTGATATCTTAAGCTAGAAAAAAATTAAACAAGGAAACCGATGTATTTCCATCATTCGGTAATCGAAAAGAAAAACTTGGCTACATAGCAAAAATTAACAGCTTCTCGAGCAAATTTAGAAAGCGAAAGGCTTGCAGCAATCCCTTAAGAAATATTAGAAGCTACATGTTATAAAGACGTATTCCAGCAAAAGCTAATTTCAAAGCTTGTTACTGTAGTAGCGATAGGCCTTTAACTTCATACAGTCAGATAATTGCCAGTATTCGCATAAAAAAGCCACCGATACGCCTACAACAATAGCTTATTGTTCTGAAACGATAACTTCAGCTAATGAAGATGGTTTTCCAGAAGAAAAGAGATTTTGAGATTTTTAAACAAGGAAAAAATGAAACTTTATGACATGAAAGTTATAAGGTGTTTGACCGTGAGCATCACGTTTTACCCACATCATCATCATCATTTCTATTCGAGAATGCAAAAGTTTAGGGATAAATGGATATAATAAAATTAGATATAAAAATTGCATTCTACACGAACCAAGGGAAGCAAAGCTTATATGGCTTGGGCCGTAAATAAAAATACTAATAAACTTAAAAAAAATAAGTCACAATACATATTTGTCAATACAAGTTTGAACATAAACAGCAACAGCAAGAACATGTAGCATGGTTGGTAATTATGAAGAGTATAAAAGACGATAGTTATAAAGATTATAAAGATACATATTTGGATACATATGATTTTAATAATGTTGTAAAGTTATAGCACTGCCTTTGGTTAGTATTTAGAGATAATAAGTTCTTTTAAGTTTTATTGAATCTAGTCGGTTTAGAAATAGTTCTAATAGATTTGGGGAGCTCGCTCCATAAAGGGGACCTTTGTTTAGTATCATTTTTCCACCCCATTTTTTATGTGATTTAGTGATTATGTAGTTAGTTTTTTGTCGTGAGCTATGCCTATGTTTGGTGTCAATTGTTTTGATATAGTTTTTATAAACAGCTAAAAGTATATTCTCATTAAAATGTACATGATCTATAAATTTAATTATTTTGAATTCGTAAAGTTCCTTTAGAATCATAAAATTGGTTTCTTTGTGCAAAGCTTTAGTTGAGTATCTACGATCTTTAAACATCAGGATTCTTAGAATTCTATTTTGTAGTATATTAAACTCATTTAGGTATTTATTGGCAGCGAAGTCATATGCCTCTAAAGCATATAATATTTAAAAAAGCACTAGAGAATCATAAAGTACCATAAGAACATTTCTTTGAACAAAATATCTTATTTTTGAGAACATTGATGCAAAGTTAATTATTCCAGTTTTAATTTTATTAAAATGATTTTCCCAAGAAAAGCAGTTATCTAGTTTAACTCCTAAATCATAAAACCTTTTTAACCTTCATAAAATGATCATTACTTGTAGCAGGCATGGGAAGATTATTTGGCATTGAATAACTGAAATTGGTGTATTTTGCAGCATCAGGTATCGTTAAATAAAATTTCGTCACTGTACCTGGTTTAATATCTTGAGAGCTGAGATAAGGAATTTTGAACTTGATTTCATTTTCTTCATCATCGTCATCTCTTTTAATGGACTTTTGATCTTGCGTGTACATTATTTTCCGAGACGAAACCCCTTGACGACGACGAGGCAGTGTACGTGGGCTGACGAAATGCTGATCAGAAGCAAACTCATAATTTTCTTCATCACTGTTACGCTAAAAAAGAATTTATAGCATTCATTCAATGAGCAAACAAATGGAATGGGGTTTGAAAGATAAAGCAACCTGTTCACAAGGAACAACTGCCTTTTTAAAAAAAATTTAGCGAGGAAACAAATGCATAAAAACCTCTCAGAAAATCCTCTCAGAGTCTTTTCATAAAAACCCTTACCTATAAAACTGAGGCTAGAAATCTTTGTCTCCCTTTGCTTTCTATTAATAAAAGCCCTTTTTCGTGTGCACAGGGAGAGAGTTGGCTGAACATGATACGGGGGAAATCTTGCGGCTTTCTTTGTTTTGATTTTCAGCTTGAGATAATTGCCATTGACTTCAGGTGCTAATCACTTTGAAATGGCTTGTCAATCAAAAGCAACTGATGCAATTGTTACAAAATCTGCCATTATCTAGTGTATGAGGTATGTTTGAAATGGTCGCTTCATACAAGAAGCGGTAAAAGTTTCTTATCAACGTCAACGTCAGCCTTTTCTCTACACAAAACTATTCAAATTACAAAAAACCGAAATCTGTAGACCAGCAAATGTTTATAGTGATTTACTCACCGGCGGGTACTCTGTAAATCATGTTAGTTGCTTCTTAGGATTCCCTGTCTATAATTAAGCCACCGAAAATCTTCGAATATAATTTTAAACATTCAAAAACTTACTTTTCTTCGTTGAATTTTTCTTAACTGTTTGAAATACGGCTTGTCGTTCAAGTGGCGAGTATGTCGAGCAAGTGCATGTTGGCTACCTTTGACAGTAAACCGTTGAGATGCTTCGTCCCTGGCAGAACTTTGGCCCTCTTTGGCTTTGTCGACATCATTCGCTTTGGTGTCCTCATCGGCTTCGACCTTCCCCTTGGCGTTGCTGATAATAAAAACTAAAAACAAAAAAAATAGATAGAGCAACCCGGCAAGCATGAAGACTTCAGATCTCAATTTTCCTTCATTTCTAAATATTGTTAAAAAATCCTAGAGTTGCAAAAATTTGTGAAAAAGCAAACTTTTAGAAAAAGCAAACTTTTAGAAAAAGCAAACTTTTAGAAAAAGCAAACTTTTAGAAAAAGCAAACTTTTAGAAAAAGCTAAATTTTAGAATGAACTTTTAGCAAAGTTGAAGAAAACAATCTCCCTAAAGCAGCTTCAACGATGTTATTAAAAAATGTTATGTTTTTATTCTTAATGGGTCTCTCTCATCCGTGGTCAATTGCAGGCACGCGATTTGCTGTTCAATAAGGTAGGAAAGAAAATGAGCAGCCATATTCGTAATGATTTGCAACCTTGCAAAATAAACTATGGTCTATTACAACGAGTTCCTCGACTATGCACAGTTATGTGCTTTCTGGAAAGGTCACTATTGTAGACTGTTCGTTCGATCCACGGATGCTTGAGACGAAATAATGATAAAATGAATAAAAAACAGAAACGATGCAAAAAAAACGATAAATTCAACGTTATTTTTTCATTTTTGTTACTTATATTTCGCCCTGGCATACAGGGCTTCTTCAGAGCTAAATTATTAGAATTAGAAAATAGCCAAATATACAAAAATTTGAATGTTACGTGAAGAGATATGATTGGTGTATGTAAATAGTGACAAGGCTGCGCGGTGGTTGTGTGTGAGTTGTGATGAAATATGGTGGTGATCATGTGACGGTGATATGATGCATGAATAAAATGATAACGACAATAATTATAATGGTGATAGTGGTGTTATACTACACCACTATCTATGTAGTAAGTATTACTACACCACTATCAGAATTATAATTATTATTACGATTATTACTAAACTTCTATGGTTTAAAAATACGTTGACAAAATTACCAAGCAAAATTGAAGTTTACTATTTATTGTGTGAAAACCAATTCTTATAACATTATTTCAATATTTTTCGTCAATATTTTTAACAGTACGTATGTGACATTTATAGTTTTCTCAAATGGTGTCGTCTTTTTGGTAATTTAGAATGATATTCAATTTTTAACAAAAAGTGCTTGACAGCAGTAAAAGTGCCTGGGAATCTGGATTTATCGTGGCCTGCTATAATGTAAGATTTAAAATTTCAAGTAAAAATAAAATAGAATAAAAAGTGCTTACTGCATGTCATTTCAGAGAACCAAGCAGCTTTGAATAAATTGCTATTTCCAAGAATCTTCTCCAGTATCTTATCAAGTCTGACACTCTCGATGACAATACCAACGGCGATAGCTGTTATAGGCTGACTTGAAGCTCCTCCCTGCCTCGGCTTCCATATCAATCCTTCCACGTAGGCATTTTCGAAACCCCAGAGAATTGGTTTACCAGCAATTCTATACAACAGGAGAAAATGCCTTTTAATTTCATTAATTTACCAATTAATTTACTCATCCCGTCCAAGGTAAACGGTAATCCCGCCCACCCATCCACCCAATCCCCAAACCTATACAAAACGGAATAGTTATGTACCAGGTGCAACGAGTTAAAAAATTGTGAGTACCCGTGAAGACAGATCTAAAAATGACGTTTAAAAAACATTACATGTTGACATAAGTTCCTTGTGTATTTTTTCTATTGTAATAATAATATATTCATTTATTTACTTAACGTTGGCTGTTTAAAGTATATAACTCAAAGCTAATTAAGACCAAACTAAAATTACAGTACTAATATAAATAAAATCTAAAACCCCATTTACAATGCTAAATTAATTAATAAATCCCAAATCTTTAATAAATGTTCGACACAATCTGCAGGTGCAAGTATCGGCATTCATTGTTTAACGTTTCTTTTAAATTGATGAAGTGTTGGATAATTTTTTAAGTCATTTGGCAAAGATGACCATAATAAGTAGCCTCTATGATTGATATCTTTGTGTTTATTAATGAGTAGTGTGTTGATTTTTGTTCAAATATCTCGTTTATAAAAGAAGGATTGACGTTACGATGTGTTGTAAATATTTCAGTCATAAGCAACCGCAGATTGTGTCGGTGAATGGTGACCTCTTGTTCTCTTGTATAAAAATCTTGCTCACAAAAAAATTTGTAAAACAATGGCTTCTGTTTTTGCCCATCACAATAAAATTTGCAATTTAAAAGGATATATTTCGTGTGGACTTAATCAAATAAAAACAGAATCAGTGAACAGGACTTTGCGTTTTGTTTATTATAAATTGCTTGGCTGCGTTAAAAGGTGGGAAATCTATTTTAAAAGTTACAAATCGCATTGATATAGGGCTCACCTTAAAGACTTGTGCTCGTTTCCCGATCCAAACTCCTTTACCAGCTTAAAATCTTCAATGCCAAAATCTTTCAGATCTCCCAGCAAGCTGACAAAGTCAAGCAAGGTATTTTGTCCAATCATTTCCTGCAGTTGATTCAACTTAAAATTTGCAACGAAAGCTGAAAACGTGTACTTATTGCCCTCCTTCTCTAAAGTCAAGCCAACAGCTAATTTCCCAACGGTTATCGTCGTCACACCAGTGAATTTAAGAGTTGAGTCCTTCTCTTTTTCAACGCTTACTTCAAGATCAGCCACCGTAATTTTACCCCCTAAAAACTTGAAGGGTCCCTTCAAGACAATCGTTATTTTGAAGTATCTCCCTTGACCGATTGTTATCTCTTTGATATCAATTAAAGCATTAGGATTAGGAAAGAGTTGCGACGGAAGCTCTGCTTTGATCTGAGGATCCAGGCATTTAGTAAACTTGCCGAAATTACATTTAACCTTGTCTGATAGTTTGAATACCAAGCCGCCGCTTGTAATTTGAATGGTAACTGGAAGTAAAGCTGGTATTTCAGATTCAGGTATGTCCATTTGGCAATCCTTTTTCATATTTTCTATAAAAAGAAACAACATGTAAAATTGAGCTTCATGCAAATTTAATGCAAATAACTCAAAGTCATGTGTCAGCAAAAGATAAAATCTTTTCAGTGAAAACATCCCCTTAAAAAAATTTTAAGTTACTAAAGATCAAAAACACATTAATTTAAAAACACCTTAAAATACCTTAAAAAACACCTTGAAACCTCATGCCCAAAAGTTAAATTTTCATTCATATCGTTGGTAATAAAACTATTGTTATCGTATTCATGACAGTTGAACCCCGCTATCTCGTACTCTGAAGAGAAACATATTTTTTCTAGACTTCGAGGTAATCGAAGCCAAAATAAGCTATCAAGGGGTAGTATGCAGAG
The DNA here is from genome assembly GCA_036873815.1 of Phacellophora camtschatica. Taxonomy (NCBI): domain Eukaryota; kingdom Metazoa; phylum Cnidaria; class Scyphozoa; order Semaeostomeae; family Ulmaridae; genus Phacellophora; species Phacellophora camtschatica. Next base: position 23,673 of record JAYJMH010002289.1, read on the forward strand.
CAGTTCGAGTTTACTTGGAGCTCGAGTTAAAGAGGTTCAACTGTAGTCATCGTCATAGTTGTTGTTGCCCTTAAAGGCTATTGCCCTGCACGGGTCAAGTAGTGATCCATTTCCTAAACTTATCTCTGTTTATTTAGTCATCCTCGTCGTTATTGTTGTCCTTAACGGCTATTGCCTCGCAAGGATGAAGTAGTGATCCATTTCCTAAACTTATCTCTGTTTATTTAGTCATCCTCGTCGTTATTGTTGTCCTTAACGGCTATT
>JAYJMH010002300.1:4529-28785 GCA_036873815.1 Phacellophora camtschatica
CAGTTGAAATCACAAAATAAAGCGAAAAAATAACTCAACCGGAATATGGTACCAATTTGGTTCCCATTCAACCGAACTTATTTCTTAACTAATACGAGTGATAACTTTCTGCCAATTCAGTTGAAATCACAAAATAAAGCGAAAAAATAACTCAACCGGAATATGGTACCAATTTGGTTCCCATTCAACCGAACATATTTCTTAACTAATACGAGTGATAACTTTCTGCCAATTCAGTTGAAATCGTAAAATAAATCGAAAAAATAGCTCAACCGAAATATGGTACCAATTTAGTTAAGAAACATGTCCGGTTGAATGGTTGAATGGGATTTCAACTGATTTAGCAGAATGGTTTTAATCTGGTGAAATTGTTTGATGTGTTTTGTTTTTAGGCATTTTACAGTTAAGGTTTATGAGTTGTGTCATTCAGGATGTCATTCGTATTCACAACGAAGAGTTGATTGAATACTATTCAGGATTGGTCCCGCCGTGTAGATGTATAATTACTGACGGAGAATCGGTGTGTGACGTTTTGGCAGTGAAATCGACAGTTACTCATAGGTACAACCATTTTGTTCCACTGCTATCAAGAAGGGGTAAGAATGGACTCTACAATCTTCTCATTTTTTACAGGAATGAAATATTTCCAGTTGCCTAATGTTCTTACTTGACTGGGATTTATCTCTTTATGAATTAAACTTCGTTCCATAATACTGGTTATTTTTATGTAAAAAGATTTTTTGGAAATTTGTAAAAGGAATTTTGGAAATTGGAAATTCCAAAGAAGTGCTCCACCTAACGCTCTTATATTAAAGATTTCCTTGGACAATTTTCAGTGGAAAAGTGTAGATTAATGCTTTCGCCAAAGCCTTTCGCAAAAGTTTCACAAGCGGACTCTTAAACAACTCATTAAATATATTTAGATTTTGCTGTTCATAAATATTCCTAACAATAGCATTCCATATGAGAAGGGAATTGAGAAAAATAATCGTGGCTAGAAAACATTTTGTATGAAGTGCTGAAAAATAAGAAGTTCTGACACATGCTTTGCCCTGCGTGATGAATTTCAGGGAAAATAGTAGATACTGTTGAGGGCACGTCATATACTGCGCAGTTGAGAATTGTGTTTTGCTTAACTTTTTTTGGCGTTTTTTAAACCGTTTCGAGACAACTATAGTATTTGAATGACAACATATATGCTTCAAGAAATATACATTTGTGTACATTGATATAAAAATATATTTGTCTTTTTTCCAAGTCACAAGATCAAAAAAAGATGATGCTCCTAGGATGGACACTCGCACAAGGCGAATTTGTGGAGGTGCAAAGAAATTGGGTTGCTTGCTTTTAAACTCTGCCGAAGAGCCACACGTGAAATGTCGAAGGTGCCATCTTTTCTACCATGCTCAGTGTGCTGGTTTAAAGGTTGGGCAGTCAAAATTCCAATGTTGCTGCCTTCCTGAAGAAGTATGCATGGATTTCATGGATCGAAGATTTAGTTTTAAAGATTTGTGATTTAGTGATAAAGTTTTAAAGCCATGCTTTTATTTTCCGCTTGGGAGAATTCGCTTTGTCTTCGATACCTAATTGCTTTGAAATAGGTGTGTCAATTGCACTATTATTACAAACTCTGCCCCTGTTATGTCTGCAAGGAATAAAATGGTAAGATGTTTGATATTATAACACTTGCTTTACAAGGTTCAAACTAATATATTTATTTGTGGAAAACATTAACATTTATATTTTGTCATCAGGAATTCCAAATCACAAACAATCACCGGGTGATCACTGTTCCTGGCGACTTTACAGTGTCCGATCCAATGCGATTGCAAGTTATAACAAAACTGTACGAATTGCAATAACCGAAAATTAGATCACTGCATTGCATTGATGCAGGAATACACTAAGATTATTTATTAAACATTCGTTGGTATTTGTTGTTGTCTTTTAAACAGTCACATTTACTTGACCTTCACAACAGGTTTTCCTGCAACACACCATTGAAAACTCTAGGGTTAGTTTTAAAAATACGAAAAAGCTGGTATTAGTTTAATTGGTAAACTATCGTTGAAATAAGTGAGCAGATCATTACCAAATCAAAAATGAATGTGAAGAAAATGTGATAGTGTATTATGTCTGTTAATTCTATGTTCCGTTAGAAACAAGAGACCACTTTGGAACTTACGTTCTTGACTCCAGCTAATCCATTTCTACTGATGACTTCCTCTCTCTTGTTTGGCGATTCCTGTACCATAAGTAAAATTTACAATGAATAAGAAAGTTCTTGCCAGTCATGTAAGACAACTGGGGTTTTATCTTTTTTATGCAGGCATTCATCTGTTCATTTATTTGGCTGTTGATGGTTTTTAAACTTGGGTACTTTGCCATATTGTATCCAACGCTACAACCTGACAGAATAAATTGAAATATTTAATTAAGTAGAAACAAGTTGCTATCTTACTTTAGGAGTGTCAAGATTTCTTCATTTGGAAAATAAATTACAAGTAGTGGCGTAAAAGCATCGATATTTGTGAAGCATTTAATAACAGTAAACACTTATTAGGTGCACGTAGGTCCACACACGCAGACAATGGTGAGAATTTGTTGTTTAGTACCTGCAAAAGAAAAAATATCTACTGTCTTTTTCAGTGAAACGAAATTGACTGCTGCTTACATTTTAATTTACTTGTCACTGAAAATTCGTTCATATCATCAAAAGACTTGTAGATCGCGCTTGTAGACATGCTCAAAAGGACTTCCCTATCATCAAATTATGTTTCACAAAGAAACCTGTTTTTGAAGCATGTTGATTTAAAAGCCTACTGCGGCGTTAATTGTTTTATCACCTTTCATCTCACACCCGGGGGGTCACACCGGTTAAATATGTCTGTATTAACGGATAATTGATAAGCGAGATTAAAGAATCTTATCTTGGTACCTTTGAATGATTCACTTACCAACGTGGTTCTTCCAGTGCAGACGATCAACTAGAAACTTGGTGTGTCTGAAAAAGTATGGTTGTCGATTCAAACAGTAATCATGCAGGTTGCAAGCGTTATCATAAACGCAGTACTCTGGGGCTAAAACAATAAACAGAGAATGTCAGTTTGTTTATCAGTAGATATTTTTTTTAAATTGTGGGCCTAACCGCGTTCGACCCAACTGCAGAAAATAACGGATAGGTGAGACTATTATACAAAAACTACAATAGAAGGCGGGTCTCGTAAAGTACGTGGTGTCTTTCCATTTTTATAATTACATTTCTGGTGTGATATTATGTATAATATAGAATTACGACGAAATAATTTTACAATACGAGAGTTCACGATCCAAACATTTCTCAACATTTCACGATCCAAAGTAAAGAGGATCAACATGGATTTACAGCAGTAGAGTCCAGCCACAACTACATTTAGAAAAGGGTTGGCACTACATTAACTAAAGGCCAACTGCAGTTGTTTTTGGTCGGCTACCAGCGCGTTTTGTCTAGTGAGTACATGCGCTCTAGATGAGCAAACCTACTGAAGTGGGCGTGTGTTTTCTTTCTGTGTTTGAATTTGTGCTCCACATGAGCCAAAGTAACGTTGTGATTGAATGCATTTCTTGTTGAAAGCATCTTAAAATCATCTGAGTGGACGTACACATATGATTTTTTATTGGTATTTGTACCACAGAAATGTATTTGCTTTGGCATATACATCTCTCAACTTAAAAATTTAAATCTTTGAAGTATTTACCTTCATTGAAACGACTAAATAAAACGGTAAATGGCACATCTGGAGATTCATTTGACATCATAACATCAAATCCATAGCAAATTTATGTGGATAAAACATGATACTACAGTTATTAATAATGTTTATACTACATTTAACAGTTACAGTTTCACAAATGCTTGGAAATATCAAGGAAAAAATAAACAATGGATAGGATGAAGAATGACATTGAACATTTTTTAAGGTAATCAGGTAAACACTAAAAAATACTACATTGAAAATATTTCCATTTTTACTTACCGTGCTCACAGAACATGGTAAATATACCAGGAAGCAAAGATGGATGTCCTCGGCTAATCTTTTTACAATGGAAGCCATCCTGATCCCTGCTCTTTTTGTCTACTTGATAGAAGCCTCTTGATCTCACACATTTCAATCCCGGCCAATGGCAATACGAATTTCCTGTAAAATCATCAAGAGAAGGACAAGCAGGATTTTTGTCGAAAGGAGTTTGCGAGACCACTATCAATTTACGAAGTACTGGGAAAGTTTCAACTGGAAGTTTGCACAAAGGAAATGCCATGACCAATTCATACAGCATCGGAAAATCCAATCTAAAAATTGCAAGATCCTTCTCGTCTGGGGATTCATCATTGTCTATGCAGACACAAAGTCTCCTCACAGTGGCAAGCAGCTCGTCAGATGGGTGAAGAAGCCCACAAGCTGGAGAAGCACGAGAAAGGGCAAGGAAGAACGGCTGCCAAACTGACGGACAAGCATAAGCAGATGGTGATGATACCGTGTGAGGGTCACTCAATTTACTATGAATCGAATAAATGTGGTCCTCTACCACTATATTCTTGTTTACTGCGCGGAACAAGTCAAAAAGTTCCTTTTCCTTTTCTTGAAGGTAAGATTTTAGGTCTTGAAAACAATCGTAATCAAGGCCTATATTTGTACCTTTACCTTTAGTGTAACGGGCATATTTTGCTAACAGTGTCCGGTAATGCTTGGTTGAAATAAAGACTCTGTCCTTGAAAGAGCTAAAGAGCACAAAATAAAGTATTCATTGTATATAGAGATGTTTTTTTACATGAAAATAAAAAGCAGTCGGCAACGATTAACCCTAGACTTAGGAAGCTTCAGTAAAGTTTGCATCGCCTGTAGAGCCGTAGAATAGCACCAACCTTGTTTGGTCACCCATACATTTGTTTCCAGTGAGAAAATCACGTAAGTATTTTTACGGGCTATTTGTTATTTTCTCCAGAGTTTTAAAACAGAGCAGCGGCTGCCAGCCCAAAACTTAGGGTGACAAAACAGGGGCGATGCTACTCTAGACACTCACGTGAATATAACATTTTCAACTAAAATGTCTCTACCTAATATTTCTATTTTAAAGTTACACATTACGCATTAAGAGCTGAAGTATAAAGTTACACATTATCCTTAAGACGAAGAATGATTCCAAATGTTAATGCACAAACTGGGATATACATCCAATTCTTCTTCACTTACGTTTTTATAGAATACTTGAGTGTGAGCTTGCTTTCACTCCTTCGTTACTAACAGTTACAAGACAGTGTTTTCAATGTCGAAAATTTAATATCCAAAGCATGAAATTCCCTTAGTCGTTTCTACCTACATACAGTGCAATGGATAAACATAATGTCATACCTGACTCTCTTGATTGCTTCACATTGGTAACTTTTGTTAGCTTGCAGAAAATTGTTCCAGTTTACAATCGTTTCTTTTCGAAAGGAAAGAGATGTTGCATCCATAATTAGCATCCGAGGCTTGTCTTTACAAATTTCGCATAGAAATCCTCTGTCCAAATCCATTTCTTAGTAAAATAGGCAAAAAATGATACATGTACATTACCGCAAAATTGAACATGAGGTCATAAGTGGATGATAATGCTCTGCCCGGCATGATATTATTATTTTCTATTAAATACACATGTAGAATTTGAATCTAGTTTTGGCAATTTATCCTAGCAGTTCAAGCTTCTAGAAAAAATATATGTAACATAATAAAACATGATTGTTACGAGATCCTTTGCCACTGAATAGTGTGTATGTGTGGAAGGAGAAACAGCTTTCTATGATAACTGCTTCTTGATTTTCTCATTGCATTTGAAAATTGATGTTAATAGCAGCCTATTTTCTAAAACATAGGATCTAAACTAGAATCTAAATAAGTAGAATAAGTTTCAACTTGTACCTTCCAAAGAGAAAATGGTGCATAAAATTCCTGAGCAGTCGATGACTAACAAGATAGGATCCCATGTTCAATATGCCATCCTCTAATCCATCATATTCAAATTTCTGTTGGCAATTTTGACACATTCTACAAGAAACTAGAGGAAAAAGGTTTAATTGAAGTACTACCAATGGTAATGTCGAGCAATATCCCACAAGATTAGAGGCAGGTTTTTTCTCATGTTTTTAAGCTACCTGTTGAGTAAAAAAGCTTGCCACTTTCAGATGATTGTAGGCATCAAAATAGTTCGAAATGTTTTCGTTTTGTAATTAGTTGTTTGAGATACTACAATTTCATTGCTTGAAATGTAAGTAATATAAGAAACTCTATGACTGAAATTCAACTGGACTATCAAATTTTTCCCAGTTAACTTTTATACATGGAAATTAGTCAGAATGGGAAATTTTAAGTATTTAAATTTTGAACAAATTGTAAAGAGAAATGTGAAAATAGTGTACAGGAATCAAGAAATTGAATTGTACCATGTCCAACAAAAACCCCTGCAAGCATGAACAATGGGATATTATCAGAATTCATTGAAAAATTCTTATTTGAACCATCATCACACCCACAATTTCGGCAAAGATTGTCCCTCGAATACAACTTTATAGTGTTACTGTCAGCCAAGTAATTCTTTAGCAGCTGTATCTCATTGTTGCTTTTCTCTGATTTTTCAACAAAAGGAATCCTTTTAGATGAAAATGAGTGAATTGATTCTGTTGACTCTCTTTCAATACAACCAAACATGAAGGAGCTGAATGAATCAGGTAAACATTGACAGCTACTCTCTCTGTGACTCTTCAATATCTGAACATGTGCACAGTTAAGAGGAATAGTGCAATTCTGACAAACGATAGAGGTTCTTAATTTTCCAACTGTGCCATAACTATCATTTCTTGTATCACAAACTACAGCAAATTTATTGTTTGGTAGGACATAGATAGGGCACTCTTCATCTTTGATTTCATCTGAAAAAGATTAAATAATTTAATTGACATAGAAAGATGCAATATGGACTGTTAGGTTCATAACTCTTATTAAAAATTTGGTATTTTATCAAAGTATGAAGACAATTGTGAGCAGCAGGTACTCTATATATACGTTTGTAAGTAACTCATGCAAAACCAATCCAATTTACATATTTACTAAATTCACTAGTTCTTTGCACTAATTTACAATTAGTGTTTAAGAAAAAGAGTAGTAAACTTGATCTGTATTTGTAGTGCAGTACAGGCTCTGCACACAATTCTTAAAAATTCTTGGAAACCTTATGATAATGTGAAGAATTCTTGGAAATATAAGAATAGTTACTGTAAGAATACATGTCACGTTAATGATTGCAGAAATATATCCGGAAATATGCAGAGACAGAAGTGCAACATTTTCTCAAGAATGAAATACATTCTTAACTCATAGTACTATACATACAACTTGAAGTAGCATCCAAGCAAGGATCAATATCATTCACTGCATCAAACTCCTGAAGAATAAAGCTGGCAGCTTTGCTGTGTAGGCAAAGGTCTTGAAGTTTCTCAAATTCTGGAAAGACAGAAATAAAACTGAGATGAATATTAATCAAGCATTAAAGAGTGGAAACTGACCAGCATAACAAATATCTATCTAGTATGATATTGAACATAACATAATATATTGTATGTGTTGTAGACTGATTACATGTATTTATATCAAATTTATATCAAATAAATCAAATATCAACATAAAAGGTGTGCTAAAAATGGTAACTCATTTATCTAAATAGTAAAATATACCAGGGTTTCTCTATTTAATTATTTCAATGGCTGAAACTCTTTATTTATCTGTAATGCATTTTATACTGGCAGTTTGGTTAAGAACTCAGAGTCAGGTGCTTGAAAAAGAAACATTTAAATGAAAGCATGTAAAATATGTATGGAATGTGAAATCACCACACCACTTCAGAATAAGTCAGATGAAAAGTTTTTGAAATATAACAACCATTATAAGTGAGATGGAAATTGCAAGCTGCATTTAAAATATTCATCTGGTTGCTGCAAGAAGTGCATTTGTAGACCCATCTCCATTGGTCATCTTTGAAAACAGCTGCCTTTCTCACGACTATCACATAAGTCCTCTCCTAGGAGAAAATTGGGAAACAAGATATTTATTACACTATCTTCTACAGATTCTATAAAATTTGATGTACTACTCTTGATGTTCAAATGTGAGAAATGAATACTCTTGATATTCAAATCTTGGTTCTACACTTTTAATTTTAGCTTTAACCTCTTCTTCAAGAACGCCTCACCAGCCTATTTTTCGGAAATGTTCCACCTTGCTGATCAAAGCCGTGTCACTTGAGGATTAAAAGACAAGTTTAACCTCCCATAACATAAAATTAACTTAAAATGGAACCAATTATCCTTGGATCTAAAATCCGCAAACAATATAAATACTTTTAAACATAAAATCAAAAATAGCTTCATGCAAAATGTGTGAAAAACAAGACATATTATATTTATATTTGAAATCTATTATATTAAATATCATTATATTGTCACACTGATATTTAAATTGGATTTTGATATTTACAAATTATTCCATTACTCTCTTTATTCAAGGTTAACTTCTCAACAGTACAAATGTTCAAAGTTATTTTTCTAATTGCAAAAACAGCTGCTGTACTACCAAGTTTTACCTTTAATATCCTTTTAATTGGATCAAAATCCATGAGGGAAAATGCATTGTAATGCGTGTTGACAGGATACATTCCACTGTACTGCTTGAGTTCATGCATGTATGATGTCTTTTCGTCAATCTTGGTTGTACCCTAAAAATATGCTTAAAGAAGTATTTTGAAGATATGACAAAAACAAGAAATTGATAACCTGATTGAAAACTTGTTTGCAAAAAGATACTGTGACTGAATAAAACATCGGTTAATTAAGGGACACAATAAAAAATGTATAATAAGGTAGAAAAAATCACACAAACTGAAATAAACACAAGGAATATGTGACAAATCTATTGTTCACTAGCCTACCAACTTTACAAAAGTCTGGGTTTAATGGAGCTAGATATTTTGTGCAGAAATTGAAGGATTGAAGGATTCCAGAGCAGCAAATGCACATAGAACCATTCCAATTTTTGAAAAAAATTGTGCAGAAAATGCCCATGATTTAAAAAGTGCGTGGACAGAGAAAGCAAGGAATTGCTTTGCAGTCTGGGATCAAGGGTTGACAGATCTATTGTCTTTTAATCAGTGAGTGGTTCCACATCTTCACTCAATCTGAATGCTGAATGCTGAACTAAGCCTGACCTAGCTAGTAGAGAAAGAATTATCAGCTAAAATCAAAGGACTATAGAATAGATCAATATAGAATAGACCTCTAAACTTCCAAATATGGTTTCAGCATCATCTAAATCATCACTTGTTGTAGTAGGCATCCTCATATCATCATCATCATCATCAACCAACAAGTCTTCTTGTACCACCTCATCCTCGTCGCAGTCCTCAGTTTCTGAAAAGGATTGTCTGTGGTGAACATCCATCGGCTCATCCTGGTTCGGAGCAGACACTTTCTGATGGCTGTCAATTTGAACCATACTTGGCAGCAATGGCGAACTCCTTTCCTTCAAACCACCGGCAGCGAGAAAATCTAGGCCAGCAGACCTGTACTCTGATTCATTATTAGAGCAATTCAGTGCCTTTTTCGTTGCTACAATGCTATGAATCAGACCCCTTTTCTTTTTACGTCGTTTTTCAACCTTCTGAAATGCGATGTGCTCAGTTAAGCTAAATGTCGATGACGAACATCCAGGATAATGAGCATCACCTTCCTCAGGATCCGCCATGTTAATTGGCAACAAATTGGTTGTTGCCGTTGTTGTGACTAAAGAAATTTAACCGCGGTTGAAGAACGAAATTGGTACCCAGATATACATGAAACGAACAAACAACCCGATGTCACGTGATGCCCAGCTCGGCCCAGTCCTCGGAACCACTTTCAACAGCAGACTAATCCACCAAACCCCACTTTTACCCTTTCTTATTGATATTGTTTGAGATACTGATACGAAAATCGTTTTCAGCATGCATATTTATGTCAAGTAAGTCATTAAAAAATTTCATTAAAAAAGTGCCTGTATTTTAAATACATTGTCTGTTTAATCATACTTAGGGTCTAATTTGAATTTTAACGGTCTAATTTTATTTTTTACAGTCTAATTTTATTGTTTACGGTCTAATTTCTATGGCCAGACGCATGCATGCTGAATCTGAACTTCCTCATGGTTAATGAAATATGAAATGTAAAATGGCAGGTCGAGAAGGTTCTGCAAGCATAGCAGATTCTCTGGTCAACAGTCCACAATTCCAAGACACCTTGTCCAAAATTATTTCTGGAGGTGGAGTCGGTGTTGTTGGCCACCATCATGATCACCAGCCAGTTGTTGGGGGCGGCACTGTTGGATCATCATCTTCTGTTGGCTCTGCTACTGCACCCAGCTCTGTCGGTGCTGCACATCGAAGGAGTTTTTCGACAGCGGAAAATGAGATGCGCTCTATCTTCAACAGAGGTTCCAACAACAATCTCAGAAGGTCTTCTGCTGTTGTAAACATTTCCAGATCCAGACCCAGATTTGCCTCAACAAATCGTTCTTCATCTGCTGAGAATAATGTTAACAAGAAACCGCCGTTTGCTATCAGAGAAATCGTTCTGCTGAACAAAGTTGAAGTGTCAAATGTCATAAGACCACCACAGAATGCCTTCTGATGCAGACAGGTATGAACAATAATTTGATTAAAAATAGAATAATTAAAATTTTTTTAAAGTAAGAAGAAAGGAAAGAGGAGCGAGACACACAGATTAGAGATAATCATGTCAATTGTCAATGTGCTTTTGAGAAAAGGTCATTGCTTTTCCTATTTTGCAGAGCTGCATTTGGCCGCGAGCTTGTATGCAGTCTAACTCTTCCCAAATCTGCAGGATATTGACATGCCATATATCCACCCCCTGCAGACAATAATTATTTTACTGTATTATGCAGGAGGTCTACTTAAAATTAAGCATAGGCCTACTTCCAAAATCCCTGTCCAGGTTCAGTTAAAGACAATCAATTATTCTACAGGTTTCATCTACAATGATGTTTCAATGCAAAGAGACATGACAGAATAAGAAGTGTACATGATGATGGAGAATTTGTTTGCAGAACCTTTAAGCAATGCAAACTGGGATTCTAGTGAGAGGAAGTGAGTCAAAATTTGCTTTGTTGATGTATTTGGCATAACCAATTTGGCATAATAAATTGTAATTTTTAATCCATTGATGTTTTATGATTTATTTATCAATAGGGTTGTCAGATTTTCATAAATAATGGTATCTTAAAAATGGTTATTCTTTTTTCTTGCGTCACCCATTAAAAGGGCAAATTTTTTTGGTCAAATATGGTATTGTGGGTGCCATTTTCCTGTTTAGTCGGGATCATGCACCCTACTCTGAAGCACTGTCAATACCTACCTTCTTTGTAGTTAACCATAGAACACAGTGTTTTCTTATATTTCGCAAATAAATGAATGTAGATTTTATTTTCTCTTTTAAATGCATCTATTTGTCATTTTCCTATATAGATTCAAAATCATGATAGTAATGAGCCAAACTCTGGTATTACCAGGTCTTACAGAGGGGCAACAGCTCAATGCAGAAGTGTTGCACGGAATGTTTGGCAATAAAATTGTGTGGTTGCAACCAAGTCGCAATCTAAATCTAAGTGCTATATATTTAAATGCTGCTGAAAAACATTGATTGAAAATTAAAGTATTGTTTTCTTTATTACATATCATTATTGTTAATTGTTGTAAATTATGTACAACAATTAACAATAATTATATTTAAAGTTTTGAGAGAAGGCCCAACATCAATCCTTGTTGTTTAAAAATGCTTTAATTGCGAAGAGTGGTTCCAATATTCACTGAACTCAATTAAAATTTGTAGTATGAAATAAAATTATTTTGGACATCTTATGTTACAGGCTATTGTTAAGATTGGTGATGCATTGCATTATATTTAATTATTTAAATATTTGTTGCAGGCTACACCAGAGCATTGTCTTAACTGTGGTACATTAGTTCTAGACAAAGAAAGGCATCAAAATGAATGCAATGGTGGTTCATCAAACCGGATTGAAATACAATCATCATGTGAGTCATGGTTAAGCCGACAAGAGACCAGTTTTGATAACACTCAACCTGAGACACGCAACACCATTGTAAATATGTTTCCAAATGTGCCCATTTCACGCATAGACTCAATCTTAACAGTTGCTACCACATGGGAAGATGCAATTGATTTTCTTACCAAAACATCTGAAATCGCTCAGAGTGCTGAGAGTGTGACTAGTGAAGCAGTTCTTTTACAATTTAGAAGTCAGATAGCTACACCAAATACTGGCATGCAGCATCTTGTTGTGAGAAGGGATGAATTATGGCGTGATGGTATACGGTTCTATAAAATGGCAGTTGCCAAGAAAGAGATGCTGACAAAAAACTTTGTCATATCATTTGAGAATGAGGAAGGTGTTGATGGTGGTGCTTTAAAGATAGAATTCTTCTCCAAATTCTTTGAAGCAGCGAAGCGAGAGATTTTTGAGGAGACACCAAAAGGAGGATGCTTTGTTCCAAAGAGATCAGGAGCAAATCTTCAGTTGTTTAAGATTGTTGGTATGTCAATTGCACACAGTGTTCTACATGATGGTCCACCATTTCAAAGTTTGCCTTTGTGGTGCTATGCTATGATCACTGATAAAACTGAGGATACTGTTGTTGCATTGCTTTCAAATGAGACCTACAAAGACCTTATTCCCTTGAATGCAGGTACTGCAAATATTCTCTCTTTTTTGGATGGACTTGATCAAGCCAAAGCAGACACTGACATAGATAGGCTGTTTGATGAAACTGCTGAAGGGCCTGCTTATGAACAGGTAGTTAATTCTTCTCAATGGCCTATTGATACAAAGATTTCCATGTGCAATTTGGAAGCACTGAAGAGCATGTAAGTGTGGGAAGAACTTGTTGAAAAACGAGAAAAGCATCTCAAGGCAATGAAGGAAGGTCTCTCTTATGTTGGGTTCCTACCTTTCATTGTGTGCTATTCTTCTCTTCTTTCTACATTTTTTGTGGTGGAAGAGGTTGAGTTGACTCCTAGCCTAATGCGCTCCATGATAATATGGGAAAGTGTTAAAGACAACGAGAAGGAAATACAGTGGCTAAGGGAGTTTATAGATGGTTGTGATAAATGTCATCTGGAGATGTTGTTGAAGTTTGTTACAAGCTTTAATAAAATTAATTCAATCAACCAGCCAGAGCTATTATTAGGACTCACTGGCCCAGATAAAATACTTCCTGAAGCCGTTGCATGTGCCAGTACATTGCTAATTCCACTTGGAAATAAAAGTAAAGAAGAATTTGTCAAAAACATGAACACGGCTCTGGAATTTGCTTGTGAGGGGTATGGGAACCTATAAGAACACAATTCTTAACTGAAAATTATTTTGTTGCTGTTGTTTATTCTTTCTGTGGTTGCTTATTACGAACGTTTGAGTATATTAAACATGGACATTGGTTAACTATAACTATATATTCTTAGCATTACTATATAGATATATCGTTAGCATTCATACATTGTAAGGCCAAATAGTGACCCCAACTTAAATATTTATCAATTATACTCTTTACATCAGATTGTAAATGTTTCATTTGGTCAACAAGTTTCATTGATGATTTATGGACCTAAAATGAGCTATTTACCCGAGGGGGGTCATACACACAGTTTCTGGAACGTACGCTGGGGGTGGGTGGGTTTTCTTTGAGGTTGTGCATATTTTTTCCGATGACTTATAAATGTTTTCCTAGTGTAAAATTGTGAATTAATCTGGATGAATAAGCACTAAGGTTCAAAATCAGAACAAATAAGCACTAACTTGTATTGAACGAATATGACAAGTGGGGTGGGTGGGTGGTTGGGTTACAGCAGAAGAAATCTACAAAATCGGTCGAAAATAGGGTGGGGTCGTCGTTTTGGCGGGCTTGTAGATATTTTTCAGCGTACGTTCCTCAATTTTTTTCCTGCCCCCCTGACTTACCTCTCATTATTCAGAATCTATTTCAAGAAAAACGACATTTTCAAGCAAGTGGCGAGGGTTAATATTATGCATTATCTATGTACTTTTCAAAAATGTGCATGTTTATTATTCTAATTATAATTAGTTTGAAAAATATACCTATTCAGCTCAGGTTTGCTTACACCCAATTCAAGACATGTGACCAAACCTTTGGGAACTTTCAGTATTCTTCTACTTATGAACATCTATGTACCAAAGCATTTAGATTAATGTACACAAATGATTTTTTGCAAGAACCTAAAACGGTATAGGTCTAGCTCGAACAATGCCTTGAGGTGTTAATTGTATTAAATCCCGTTAGGAATTTAAAAATACTTGAAGCCTACGTTCTCCAGGCTTCAAGTATCAACTACCATTCGAAAGGATATTAGGGACCGTTCATTTACTACCAGGGGGGGTGGGCTGGAGGTTTTATGGCGGGGAGTCTTAGTTTTTATTCATACATAAAGGGGGGTTGCAAAAAAATTTAGATTGGAAAGGAGGGGTCTTACAATTTATACATGATGCAAGTGGAGGTTGTGCTTAATAGTAAGATGGGAAAGAGGGGGTTCTGAAATCTTTTAGTTTATTTTTTTTAAACCTCCAGCCCACCCCCATGGTAATAAATGAAGGGTCCCTTAGGTATGTTTTCCGATAGAACAAGTTCAGAAGGGTAATTAACAATACACGATTATTTTTTATGCAAATTAGGATTTTGGGTAGTAGAGTTGCTGATGCTGAATACTGGGCTTTAATAATAATTGAAAATAGAACTGAGCAATTGAAAATAGTATAATTGCAAATACTGGGCTTAAACGGTCCCTCTCACTGTCCTACTATGAAAGGGGAAGAGCTTGCTCCGATTGCATTTATTAAAAATTGCTTACTTGCCTCTGGTGACTTACTTCTATTTTATTTTAGAAGTTGTATTTCTTAATATTTAGACCAACTTCAGTACAGTTGCTTATAAAGCAGTTGCTTATAAATGAATAATTGTGCTGTGATGATAGGAGTTACTTTGAAATTGGGCGACACATTTTGGCCGACTATACCCTTGTTTGTTTTTGTTTCATTATCTCAATTTGAGTTAAAGTGAGTTAAAGTTTGGCCGACTACACCCTTGTTTGTTTTTGTTTCATTATCTCAATTTGAGTTAAAGTGAGTTAAAGTTTGGCCGACTATACGCTTGTTTGTTTTTGTTGCATATTCTCAATTAGAGTTAAAGTAAGGATCATAGTGTCATTTTCTGGATTATTCTAACATGTTCTGGATTACCCTGACAGTTCGTAGATACTGCTCTATATTGTGATCATCGTTTTCTGTGATATCTACCAGTGACATGAGATAGAGTTCTTGTTCTTCTGACAATTCCAATTCTAACTCGGGAACATCCACACCTTCCTCTTCATCATGTACCTGGGGACCATCTTCGTCAACTCCATATGCTTCCCAATCACAGTTCATCAATTCGTCAAAGTTTTCCGGACTCTCATCACGGTAGCGAGACAAGCCCATGTACCACAACTGGCGTGGGGAGTAGTTTCTCGCGGTACTCATTGGATGCTCATTCCAGTCACGTGTAAGTTCATCGAGAGCGTAATTGATTCGGGTTAGGAAGATTAATTGGAGGCTATACAAATGCACTTCATTTAGTGGATCTAAATGGTTTTGGTCTTCCATGTAGTAGAACAGACCTTGAAATCTTCGAACAACGGCACGTTTCACGTCCAGCCACAACCGTTCAATTCTCTGGTTATGAACAGACGAGCCAACTAACATGCTTCTTCGATTGGTACCCCTATTGTGGAGCATGAAGCGGGCCACATCTACATTTTCTACCCCCATATCAGCTCTGACTCTGGAAGGTAATCCGTGCTCTTGAACTGCAACTTGAAACAATCTTAAGACTGTTGCAGCCCTGTTGTTAGGGCTGCATTGAAGAAATACTATTTTTCTGCTGTAGCCATCTATTCCCCCGTGAATGACGAAGCGCCAGCGAATGAGTTTGTGGTGTCCGTCAATATGCCTGCATAAACAGAACAGTTCATTTACTTTCGTGAATGAAAGTAATATTGTCGAATGTGCTTAGCAAATCTTTTAGATAGACCTATTCAGCTAGGCTTGTTCGCTTAAACGCAATTCAAGTCATGTGACGAAACCCGGATTGGATTCTGCCACGAAAATTATCTTTCATAACCAATTTATACGTATATCATCGTGAAAGTTATTGAAAGTTATTGAGGGATTTGAACATAAAAGTTTTGTTTGACAAATTTTTGTCCTAACATGATTTTCACGGTCAAAGCCCTACATTGTTTCGTGTGATGACCTGCAGACTCAAATTCTTAAATAAATATACTTTTTTGAATATCATTGTTATGTTTCTGGCATTGCAAATATGGAATATGGAAATTCGAAATATGGAATCATCATAGGAGCTGTTGAAATTTAAAAAGTTAAGAAACTTTCAGTACTATAAAGCCAGAATTTCAAAAAACTATTAACTCTTTTTTTTCTTCGTAATTTAGTATGGAAGGGAAGAGAAACTGCCGAAATGATGTTTTCCTGAGTTTAAAACGTGAAAGTGCATTTCTATTATCGTTTACCTTTCTTATGTGTCGTATGTACTGTTCAAACCTGACTGAAGTTAAGCAAATTGGTAGACATATCTATATGAAGTTAAGACCGGAAAATTGAAGAATGGCAGCTTTTTTATGAAGCCGTGAAAAAGCTGGCAAACACCGAAAAATCCGTCTAAGTAAATTTTCCGAATTTCCATAAGCTAAAATGTTTGCATTTAATATGCATATAGCTACTCTTTCCAGCAAATAAACTCAGGTTATTACATACCATAATAAATTGGAACATGCAACACTGTAAACTCGTCGTATGACCGAAACATTTCTTCGTAAGATTCTGTTGATTGGGTCAACCTCCATTATAGCATCACGAACTCTACGTCTCTGTACAAAGATTCCTCTTGCCCTCAGTGACCCTATCACCAATGTTTCTCCAACATCTGGCAAAGTATCCAGCACTAATCACACTGCCTCGCATAGTTGTTCAAAGCTTATATCCGAGAACGTTTCTCTCGGACCATTCACCGTGGAAATTGTCATTCCAAATTCTACTCGCCTTCTCCGAAGGGTTTTTTCCGATATGGATAGTTGATGTGCAACAACTTTCCAACTTCTGAAAATTTCAAATTCTCTTTGAATGTCCTCCTTTGACACCTAAATTTGAGGTCGACCGTACATCGATGCTCTCTCGTTGTTTATCTCTTCGGCGTCATGCTGGAAAACGTTTTGAACTGCGCGAGTGTTCAATCTACCTTCGAAAAGAATATTATCAATGCGCCAGAAAATATACCCAACCTCTTTCAAAAGATTGGACAAGGGACCAGAAAATTCGCAAAGAAAGTTCATCCCCTCTATTTCTCTGTTACAACTTTGAGAAGGTTGCCAACAATTTTCAAGCGAATATGCCAATATTCTAGCATATTGCGATTGAAAGAGAAGGTGCTCCTGCAGGCTTGTTCAATTGTTGATGTCAAGTTACGGAGAATCTGTAGAAGGCCTATCTCGTCCATAATGGCATCAGCTTCCTTTTTCATAAATGGTTTATATATACACGAGGTGAAAAACTTTACTAATTTTCCATGGAAAACATGGAAAATTAGTAAAATTTATAAATTTCATTGAAAACATCGTCTACCCGAAAATCCAGGTGGTAGATAGAGCCCTTGAAAATATATATATAAGAAAATGGAATAATCCATATAATATAGATATTTTGCATAGCATGATGAAGTAAGAAAATTTATTAAAGAGAATAAAGAATTAAAGGTTTCCATATTTTTGCCATTAATGAAACTAATCTTGACTACACAGTTGACGATAACCTAATTGGCGTTGAGGAATACGCCCTGGACAGAAAGGATAGGAACAGAAATGGGAGTGGAGTTGCCATTCCATAATTCCATAAAACATTATAAAAGAACCAATTTTCCAGAATGTGGCTTAGAGTTTAAGTCTTTCTTGGTAATGACCTCGTATAGGCCACCTTCGAAAGTTGTCGATATATTTAGTAAGCTGGAAAAAAATTTCAATTTTTTGATCGTGAAAATAAAGAAACAATTCTTCTATGGGATACCAATTGTGACATGTCTCTTTTGAAAAGTCCCACGTACAGTTATATTTTTTTTATTAGATAGAAGATAGACAGAAGTTCTGGTTCAATATAATTTTAGACCTATTAGGCTGGTATAACACTTTGAAGGAATGTTTTGTCCTTTAATTGTTTAAGACGATAAGTAAGTGAATAGCCTAAAAAAGTTGAGAAAGAAGTTAACATTAAACATATGTAGTAGCCCTTTAATGAAGCAACTTTCGAGGGAATCTATGATTGCATGAAACGTTAAATCGGTGACGTAAGAAAAGGTTTTTAATAAACTCAAATTTATTCCGAAAATATCCGACCAGATTGTGAAAAATACAAGAGCTGTGAAATTTCTTGCTTCCATGACGTCTGTTTGTTCCTCGAAACGATCAATCAATCAAAGAATATACAATTTTTAGAAAAAAAGAAAAATGCAAACATATTACATACCTCCTGATAAACTGATTATAAAATAAATCGATTACAGTTTCGTCATTGAAATCCTCAAGGGCGGATATCCATGAAATCGGAGGAGGGGTGCGCGCGGATTGCAACGTTGTTGGGGGTCTGGGGGCAAAGTCCACATTTAACTTTTGGAGGCCACGTCCCTGAATATTGGGGGAGCGCCCTTCTAAAATTTTTATATGCCCATTTAATGGGTAGGGCCAGTGAACACATTAAAGGAGGTAAAGGAGTGGACTAAACAAATTTCATATTCAAAAATGGATTTATAAATTTGGTCCGACAACATACTGTGAATCAAACTGTGGATAAAACCTTGACCCCAACTGATATAAAAATCAACTTTCATAGTTTTGCATTCAACTGCAAATCTGCAAGCGAACACGAATGCGCAAGAGCCAGATTTCACGGAACCAACGAACGACTCGACAAAAATCCAACAAACGTCTCGACCAGAGCAACGAATGAAAATATATACAGAAAATAAAAGTTTAATACCGTATGAAAAGAATAATTCTAGATTCAACAACAAAGCTGTAAATGAATGCGAATGTGCATGCAAAAGTTTGATTTAACGTAACTAACAAACGACTCGACGAAAAATCAACCGAATTGCACGACCAGAACAACAAATGCCAATATATAACAACTAAAAGAACAGGTTAATTTGAAAAAACAGTTCTGGATTTAAGATCAAAGTTGTTGGAGAGATGAGATCAATTTGTTCGCGAACAGTTTGTATTTCTAATTTCTGCATCATATACACATGCGCACTATCATTTTTCAAACAGATTACGTAATGCAGAACAAGAACAGAGCAGTGCAACAGAGGCAGCAAAACTCACATTCCAGAAAGTGAAGTGCTAAAGATCGCCATTAGCGATCATCATGCATTGTACCGTGTACCGGGTGCCCCGTACCGGTGTACCGGTTAGCTGTCATCCCCACGTATTAACGTAGTCAATTACATGAATACAATTTATGATACTTTTGGCTGATGACAAATCATTCTGAAGCCGACTACGGTGACTCCTAAGACAGCTACCTTAATTGACCACATAGCAGTAAGCCATCCCCAAAATATTCCTGAAAGTGGAGTGCTAAGGAGCGCCATTAGCGATCATCATGCAGTATACTGTATCAGGAAGTCTAAGGGTACCATCAAGTACCAACATAAAACTACCGGGTGTCCCAAAAATGCTATGGATTTGTTTGAGTATAATGATGAAAATATTTCCTAAAATGCTACAAAATGTCTTTGATGTTACTGTGCTGTTATCCACGATGATTATTAAATTTTTTGAACATATAAATTTTTGAAAAGTCGAAAGGTTTCATCCTCTTGTTTATTTTGTCTAATCGACGTTAGATTGCACTTGTGTATGTCATTAATAATATATACCGATTGTAAGTTTTATGAGGGCCCCTCGAAAATTAGCATTTGCTGAAGTGTCACCATCCATAAATAAATGAAATGAAATCACCACGTGTGAGAGCATAGTCATGAAATTTGTCGTGGACATGGTACACGCTTGGTCCGATTGGCTGATCAGTCACGAACATAAGTAAATAAGTAAGTAATTTTATGCTACAGATTAAAAGTTTACATTTAATAACAGTTACTTAATTAATTAATTAAAAATAACACACCCCTTACTAGGGTGGCAGAGATTGCATTAATAGACCAAATATCCTTCATTCTCTGCATGCATCTGTAATTGTCATATTCCATACAGCGTATAATGAAAATTGATTCTTTTTTCTGAAACTTATCTGTTAGTCAGATTGGGAAAATCATGAAACAAGTGGAAAAATAAATATAAATCAATGTACGTTTTTCCATTATTATATATTTATAATAATAAATATCGTAAGAGATAAGTATTATAATAAAACAAAAATGTGAGATAGAACGCTACCAAACCAACCCTTTTTTGAATGCAGTGCAAAAAGATTGCAAAAACTTGCCCTACTAAACCTACCAAAAACAGAATGGTGAGAAAAGGATTCGCCCAAAATATCACCATGATTACTACTAAAATTACTAAAACTAAAAATATTCTCGAATATGTCTCATCTCCCCCTGAATTCTATCTCCTGCGTTGTTGTTGTAACATTACTTTATATCAACAACATTTAGACTTCGCTCACAAATTAAACTAGTCTAACTTTTGATAATTAAACAATATAAAATTGTTATCAAGTTACATTAAGTTTTTTTAATGCTACCCAAAGTGACAGTCTACATTTAAAATTTGAAACATTTCCTCGTATAACATATTGTTGAAAATTTTCAAATTTCCAGCCGACTTTTGTTTGCCACGCAAATTATTCCAAATTGTCAGCCCTAATGATCTCAAACCTTTGGATCCAAAAAATTCTTGGTTCGGTTTATAATTTTGTATGTTTCGTGGTTTACTGTATGAATAATTTGATAATTTCGATACACAAACACAAAGACATTAATCGTATATTTTGTTTTTACAAACTTTTTACAACAATTGACTATACGAGATATTACGATCATTGAATAAGAAACGCAAGGCATTTTTTCGTATTTTTTTCAATCTTATTTAGAAATTTTGCTGTTAAAAAATGCCACTAAAAGGAAGATAATCCAAATTTGAAAGAAGAAAGCTTTCTACTAACGAATGATTTTAATAAAGAAGAAGGACCTTGTGCAGAAACGTATATTGGAGAATCAGCCAGAATTTTGAAAGAAAGAATAATATTTAGTTTCTGCTGAGACCTCAGAAGTGAGGCGACAGCTTCAAATATACAACAAAACGTAAGTGTGCGAGTATTTAAAATGAATGGCTAACAAACTAAAAAATTATGGTTTGGAGATCGTTTGTATTGAAATGAAACCCGTCAAAGCCAGCCCTTTTATAATAATTGATTGATGCTGACCACTCGGTGATCCTGCTGCAAATTTTGAAAAATTGGAGCAGAAACTTCAAAAAATAAATAAAGAGATAAATCTTTTGGGAGACAATAATTGTAGAAAAAGAGGTATCTCCCAATGAAAATAATAGAACATAAACGAATTGTAAAACTTTGTCATTTTAATGACTGAGGAAAGTTGATTAGTGAATCAACCAGGGAAAACTGTCACATGTCAACTTTGATAGACCATATATCGGCTAGTGCAACAAATAACAATATTGTCCAATCGGGTGTTTTAAATATAATGCTTAGTGACCACTATATGATCTTTCGTCGGAAGTACCATGGAGCTTTAAAAGGAAAGCTCAACATACCAAATGAAGAATTTTGACAAGAATAGATAAAAGAGGGTTTATAAGATAACAAACATTCGTTCAACGTAGCCAAAACTGTGTGATTCTTGTTTCCGCGGCTAACCTGAAAAAACATGACCTGGATAAAGGAGTTTCTATAATTAATCTGCAAAAAATAAGAACAACATCGATATAATTGACGCACATAAGTATCTTCTCGTTCTGATTGATTCACAACTGAAATGCTGAGACTAAATAAGTTTTATTTTTGATATAAGATCTAGAACAATTGGCATGCTAAAAGTATGCAGAAAAGTATCCGCCATTGCCAATAATTCCAAACATGTTTACAAGTATAATTGAACCACATATCAGAAACTGCTGGGCGATGTGGGGATGTTGTAGAGCAACCCTCCTTGACAAGATGCAAACGTTCCAAAACAGTGCCAGACCAATTTTTATTAGCAGCTCTTACGATACTTCATAAGAGAAATGATTGTATTTGAAATAAAAATTATGGTTTACAAGTGTCTCCATGGATTAGCTCCTGAATATATGCAACTAATGCTTACGAAAATATTTGAGAATAATTCATGGTCCCTCGCCGACACGGATCCTAGTAATACCGCGCTTTGCAACCAGCAATGGGCAACATGGATTGTAATAACAAGGTGTTTCATTTGAGGTATAAACTAATCACAGAAATGAAAAAATACCATTCCTTACAATCGACTTTCGTTTGTCAGGCAAATAATTCCAAATTTTTTTATCCAAAATTCTTGGTTGGGTATATGTTTCGGGGTTTACTGTATGAAGAATTGGATAATTTTATTTTTAAAATATCTTTTAGAAAATAAGGGTTTAAGCTATTTACTGTTTTGAATATTTCTTAAATTAAAATAAATTAAATTAATTTTGGTCAGATTGGCAAGCCCTTGAAAAGAGGTAAGCAAATTGCAGAACGTGTTTCCTCCTCTGTAATACCCAGCCTCTATTGTACAATCGATGATTCGGAACCTTTTCAATAACAAAGTGGAAAAAGATGCTAATTTAATCAAAAAGGAGCAGGAACAGCCAACAGAAAAGAAAATTTCTGCCAGGATAGTCCTCCCATTCTAAGATAAAGAATCTACTCATTTTGTGAAAAGACAGATGAGGGATCTTTACAACAAAATCAGAAAAGAAAACTCAAACCCAGGGAAGGAAAATCTTCCGTTGTGAACCTTCCGGTTACATTTGCCGACACTTACACAAACGCATGAAATTATTTTGGCAAAATATAGTTTTTCTTTAAGAAAGAAACATTTTCGAGCAATGTTTTTCTTTTCATTTAATGGCTACGAGATAGTATCCTGTGGTCTTATGCTCACAATACTTATGCCCAATATCGCACAAACCAAAACAACTTCAGTGTTACAGAGAAGAATGTGCTCAATCTTTCAAGAAAAGCAGAGGGTAGGCAGAAATTGTTTCTCTTTTTACCATTTACTCTAAATGAATCGCAGTAAGAGGATAGTTTTCAGAGAAAACAGGTACTCCTTCGAACCATATAAATATCCGAAAAACACATGTTGTTTCAAATATTCCGACAACCGACAAAGTTTTTCAGCAGGATAATCTAGCTGTTTGATTCCGGGTATGATATTTCCGACAAACTCATACTTTACTTTCAATTTTTCCAAAAGTTTAAGAAATCTCCGACTAAGTCATGTCTCTTCTTCCCTAATACAATCAACAATTCGAACTTTTGTTGATAAAAAGGTAACCAAACATGCTGATCTAGAGCAGGACGAGAAAAAGCAGAAGGAAATTCCCATCAGAATAATTATCTCTTTTAAGGATCATACATCTGCTCAGTCTGTGAAAATGCAATTGAATAATCTCAGTAATAAGATCGGGAAAGAAGTTCTGTCTTTTTTCACCAGCAGAACAGTCGGCAAACGAGTAAAATCTCGGGAACCAAAGCCTCCCATTGTGAACCAACAATCTGTTGTATGCTATTATTAATGTGATTTGTGAGATGCAGATTGTGTCGGTTATACATGTCGACACTTACACCAAAGGATTGAGGAGCACAAAGTGTCGGCCATCATGTGCCATGTTAAAGAACAGCATGCCCGAGAATTTGCATTTAAGAAATTCATTATATTGCGCAAATGTCATGGGAAAACAGATTGTCTATTCTACGAAATGTTGAGGCCCATCTCCACTTAAGGCCCATCTCCACTTAAATCGCAATTCGCAATTCGCATGCGATCGCTGTTCGCATCCGATTTGCGAACGCCGATC
>JAYJMH010002311.1:0-28763 GCA_036873815.1 Phacellophora camtschatica
AGATACGGACTTCAACACGCTTGGTGATTTACTTTTCACGCTTGTTACGAACGCTTAGATACGAACTCTAATGTTCTTGACAGCATCCTTTCAGGTTTTTCATGATTTTTTCTTGAAAATCTTCTAAAAACATCTATTATACATATAAAAAATGTATTTAATGTTTAAAAAGTATTCTAATGGTTATTAAAAAAGAGAGTAAAAATGTTTCTGATTTTCTTTCCTCGAGACTCTCCTGTATTGATCACTGTTGAACTTATTATTGATGTTGGTGGCTGAAATTCTCTATCATATTCAATTGATGCTTTGACGTACTCATCTGGTAAAGCTTCCTTTTGCAACTCACAGAAATTATGTAGAATAAAGCAAGTATAAATAACATCAGGCAAATAGTTCTGATTAATATCCATCTCTCGGCAAAGGGCACCAAATCTACCTTTTAATCTTCCAAATGCACATTCTATTGCCATACGTGCTGATGATAATCGGTAAGCAAAAAATTGCTGATCAATTGTGCTTCCATCATTAGCATATGTGCCTGCTCTCGTGTGTACCGCTGTTTCATTCACTGCACTGGAAGTGATTCTGGTAGCGCTTTTCATTGGATGATTGAACAATAATCACCTTTGTATTGTTCATCATCATTCTGAACAATCGCTGAACAATCGCTGAACAATCAAAGAACAGTACTTCATGTAAAAACTCACGTATTTGTCCCCAGACAAAATTTTCTTGTTTTTTTATATGCGACAAAATACAATTAAGTACATAGTCAAAATGTCAGACCTATGACTTTAAGCACTTTAAGCAACGGCTCATATTCGTTCCACGATTATAAGTTTATACAAAAAATCTATATCCCACAAAAACTAAATCAAAATATAACAACGAATTAATCAAGTGTAGCTAAGTAACATTTGGAGGTCTTCCTCTTCTGGTGTCTTCCTCTTTTCATTGCAAGACAGTGATCGTATAGTCTTTTCGTCATTGTTTGCTCATGTTTTCTATTTGTTATTTGTGCTAAATATTTTTCAAAAGTAATGGATGTTTTATGATTTCTGTATGTTAATGCTTTAGCGCTATTTTTAATTTGGTCTTTCCAGTCATTTTCGTATTTTTCTTTCAGTTTTTTTTACGGTAAATTTTGTGAGAGAAGATGAAATATTGTCATTTGTTGCGTTGGTATTTTCGTTGTTAAGTGATTTTTTGTTGTTGGATGTTAGAGTTCGTCGGTTTGTCGCTGTGTTTTCGTACCGAAAAGGTTTGTACCTTTTACTTGTTGATCTGTTTACTCCAAATATGCGTTTAAGAAATTGGGTATGAGTTTTCTCTATTTCATTTTAATCTCAGGAGTCAATGTATGCTTTTTCAAAGGCCCCCCAAACTTCAGATCCATAAAGTAATATTGGGGCCGGCGATTGTACAATCGAACAGTTTTAATGCAGCTTGTAGCGGTAAAAGTTTTAATTTGAAGTGACTTTTCAGTGAAAACAAGGCTCTGTTTGCTTTACTACTTAGAAATCGAAGCGTTTCTTAAAAAGGACATGAGGAGTCTATGGTTATTCCAAGGTATGTGTATTCTAGGACATTTTCCAGGAGATTGATATTGATAAAAAAGTTATGTTTGCATTTGCATTTTTTTTTGCTATGTCATGCATTTAGATTTGGATGTATTGATAGAAAGATTCCATTGATGGCAATAGTCTGAAAGAGCATTCAGGCAGTTTCGTAGCCCTGCATGAGAGGATGAGAAGATTATCCTGTTGTCTGCATACAATAGTGACGTTACTTGTTCGTCCTCTAAAATTTTGGGGAATGTTGGCTTTGTTTAGCTCACCTATAAGATCATAAACGTATAAATTGAAAAAGGTTGAGCTCAGGGGGCATTCCTGAGGACTCCCTTTGAGCATTCGAAGAAATTAGTATGTTTGGAATTTATTTTTATTGCACGTTCGGTGTTAGCATACATGTTTTCAATAAGATTTAAGAAATTTCCATTTATGCCATTTGTGCGGAGTTTGTGGAATAATCCATCGTGCCAGATGGTATCAAAAGCTTTGGAGAAGCCTATGAAGGCTACCCAGAGACGTAGGAACCGGGGGACACTAGGGGCACGTGCCCCTCAATTTTTTGCAAATATGGAAAAGTGCCCTCAAAATTGAAAAATGTGCCCCTTTTCAGGTGAAAAAGTGCCCTTTTTTACTCCGATAAAATTGAAATTCGCCCTTCTATAATGACGAATTTTTTTAAAGAGTCCCTTTTAGTCCCAAAAAATAGATTAAAGGGCCCTTTTTCTCGAAGATTAATAAAAAATTGCATTGTTACAATTTTTAAAAAAATTGTTACAAAAAGTGCCTTTTCCAATGTTGAAAAAATTAACAAAAGTGCCCTTACTTAATCTCAAAAAATTAAAAGAAGAGCCCCTTAAAAAAATGCAGTTAAAAACTGTAGTCTGTGATCAATGCGAAGATAAAGTCTTGGGCTCTTTCAGATGGAGCACGGAGAAGGCTTGATCAATTTTGTGCAGTACTTGTTAATGGTCAGAATTTTGATTTTCTAATTTCTCGAAATAGGTTGAAAAAATGTAGGGGAAGGAAAAATTTACTTTTCTTTTGGAATAATTTCTTTATTAATTTTTGGCAAGTTTTACGTAAATGCTGAGACTACAGACAGTTGTTAAAATACAGCTTGAGATTGTTGATTTTCAAAAACTTCCTGATATATTGAAATGCCAAAAGGGCCGTTTCCAGCCTTTTCCGAGAGTTTAAGGGCATGGTTAAACACAATTTTCCTGGGAATTTTCCCAGACCCTCGTCAGTAATTCTCCGCCCCAGTTTTTAGGGCTGGTGACACCGCTTATTGGAGTAGCAGGCAGTATTACATCATGATTATATCGCGAAAGAAACCTAACGAGGGCGGATGGAAATTCGAATGTTTGAGATAACGGGCAGTAGAGATAGTAGATGTAGATTTTATATATAATTTTAGAGATTTTCACCAATCTTTATCTGAAGAGCAATTTAAAGTTTCTTCTAAGGGAATGTTTAAGCTGGTCAATATAAAGCAGCAAATTTATAGGATTAGCTAGCTTGCATTTAGCGTGAGCTATTAGTTAGCCTCAGTTAATTATTTGATGACCTTTTAAGCAGTTTATTGTGTCATTAGGTACTAAATAATAAATATTCTAGAATCTAGGTATCAAACTATCATGAGAGCGTCATTTGCATTCGAATATACATTCGTTATATTAGGATATTAATGTTATATTCGTTATATTATTTCAAATAATCGGTTAAAATGTTTGATTTAACCGTATGTCAATTCATGTAAAGATCATATCTACAAGCAGAAATGAGGGAGCGGTGTTTAGGGCGTGGTCATAAGAGAACGGGGTGTGGTCAAAGTGCCCTTCAAATGTTGTGCCCCCCCACTATTCAAATGCTTCCTACGTCTCTGTATGACCAAGCAAATTCTTGGGACAAAACTGTTTGTCCGTTGTTTCTTTTTTTTGTGTCTGTAATAATACTGATATTATCTCGCGCAATTTTGCGATAGCCTCATTTCTATATTTCATTATTTTTCATTCATTCAAATTGTGGGAATACGAGTCATACTTGCTTATTTCATATTTCCCATCATTGCAAGTTTCGGGCGTTTGTGACACTGTAATTTGAACCAAACCCAAGATATCATATTGCATTTTGGTTTATAAGTTCAATTCAGGGATTTGTCATTCATTGGTATTTACGTCACTGTTCACTTCCGTTTTAAAACACATATGTACGTTTTTGTGAAGTGGACTTGCTCCAAGTCTGCCTCTTCAGTCAATAAAACGAGAATATTACAAGCCATTTAGTTCTGAAGAAATGTTTTTTGCGTCGTTTCTGTTTTTTATTTATACTACAAAAACATTCTGCGGAGGAGTATTCTGGAAAAGTTGGGCAAATCTTCCTCACAAATTTTCCTCCGCAAAGGACTTGCATGCTTTTGAAGTTTTACCGATATCTACTGATAAAAGAGGTGGACTTGGAACAAGTCTATTGTGAAGTAAAGTAAGATTGGGGATTTGAAGAATTAAGATTGAGATTGTTCAGATCAGAGATTAGATCAATGAACAGTGCTCTAGGAACTCGAGCAGTATCTCTGAGATTGACTTATACCAGGTGTCCCAAAAAAAATTAACAGCTTTGATCAAGCCTAGCGGTGCGATTTTCATTCAAGTTTATTCGAAACAATCTTTTAAATAGTTCTTGAAAGTCAACTTAAAAATTGATACCTAGTTTGTTAATGTTCGTGCATCGAGAAGCAATATATTAATTCTGAAAGTTCTCAAATTAACATCCAACCCAAGACCACAGGTCTAAATTCAGAAACTCGCATCATAGATTAATCCATTTGACATTTCCATTGTTGTGTCAATCAATGTAGGTTTAGGTTTCACTGTATTATAAAGGGTAAATCAAAAACAAGCGTCCAGAAAGGAATATATTTTTACAACTTTTCCTAAAAAAAACATGGAAATTGGTATAAAGCTCAGTGTTTTCTTAGGGAAATTTTTCGCCGCTGCCCGGGCCCTGCCCCTGCCACCAGGAAACAAGGCCGCTCTAAAATGCAAAAACAGTTGGCATCCTACGGTGGCCCACAACTGTCACGCATATAAACTGTCACGCATACTAACATATAAACTATAAACTGAATAAGCTGCATATAAACTAAAAGGAATACGGCAACAACAAAAGCACTCCTGGCAAAAGCAAATGCAATCACGGAAACAACAACAACAAAAGCATACAACAAAAGAAACTTGCATTATACGTGGTAAAACAAAAGCACTTATGGCAATACAACATCCAGAATCACGTGACAAAGAGATGTGAATAGCACATGTAGTTTAAGCTGCCAAAGAAATATTCGACCATTTTTGTGGCAACTGTGGCAAGTTGCTGAATGTTGTTGCCGTATTCTTTTTAGTTTAGATGCAGCCTATTTAGTTTTAATAGTTTCTTTAAAATTGTGCGTGACAGTTATGGGCCACCGTAGCATCCGCTGTCCTCGAACTCTTGACAGGTAGTTAAAATCTTTTTGAGATAGAGCGAGAATGTTTAAATAAACGGAGTACAGTGAGACCTCTATGAAAGGACAACTCCCTGCAACAGACACCTCCTAACAACGGACACCTTGATATTATCCCGAATTTCCGTTCTGTGGTCAAATCCCTTTTTACTGAATCTCCAATCAAGGAACGCCTCCCAACAACGGACAGAAACTTTCGTTCCAAAGGCGTCTGTTATATGTTTTCACGATATTTCATAAGAACGTCTAGCAAGGGGAAATTAAAATTTGTTCGAAATGACGAATGTTCGAAATAACAGGCAGCCAAAATACCGGATTTAATCAATAAATTTCTTAATCAGCAAAGATTTTACATGGGATCCACAATCCAAACTATCGTAGACTATGCGTCTGATTTGGATCCAATACCCTGGGCACCAGAGCCTTACATAAAAAAAATATTTAAAAAAACATGAACAAATTAAGAAAAAAAGAAAAGAGCTATATATTTAATGACCGGTCCCTTGAGCTTCTAATCTAATCTTCTAATCTAATTCTAATCTAGACCGATCTAATTCAATGTAAAAGTGTCCAGACAAAATTTCGGCACTTTTGTTTACTTTAATTTTCATCTGAGAGTTCAATGTAGAAAGATCTTCAATGTTCTAAAGTTGAAGTTCGTTCACCAAAATTTCGCTGTTCGCCTCTGCTCGTCCCTGCAATACTCGTGATAGTCGTTCGTTCATTGAGACTAACGGTAGCTCTGACCTGGTTCGATCTGCACAAAATTTGCAACAAGTGCAAAATTCGAAGAATTCCGGCTTTCAGATCACGATTGTTAAAAGTGTACAAAAAAGGATTTAGTGCGCTGTTAATATAACCTAACGACAAGCCGAAGTAATAAAACGTAACAAGCGTCGAGTTATGATTATACCTGTAGATGTCCAAGAACCATATGAAAGTGTTAATAAAATAAATCACCCAGCAAAACAAGAAACCGAAAGCAACGAGCATGATCGTCCATGTTTTACGGCGTTGGCGCTTCCTTTCGTGGCGTTCCGAATTTGTGATGTCTCTTTCGATTTGCCGAACTTGTTTAATTGCTGTAAGGTATATGGCTATGTAGCATGGCAAAATGACAAACAATACAACGAAGAACGATGTAAAAAGAATACTACCATACACTAATCTGGGTATATTTGAAAAAGCCGTCGAAGTCAAAACCATAGATGTACACCAAACGTTTGCGACAATCATTATTACGCGTTTTGTCGTAAATATCCTCATGTGTAGAAACGGACGGCATATCATCATATATCGTTCGATGCTGACTGCACATAGAATGAGACCCGATGCCCCGGTTGACACGCTGCCAAGCCAATACTGCGTCCTGATTAGCAAACACGAAGCTAGATCTCCTCTAAAAAGCATCAAAACAAACAATGGCTGGCCCATCGCACCGACAATAGCATCTGTGATTGATAAAGACAGGATAAAGATGTTTGTGGTCGTCTGGAGGCTGCGATTGATGGATATAGCCAGTGCAATCAGAAGGTTTCCAAAAACAGCGGCTAAACAAGAAATAACATGAACAGAAAGAAGAAATAATCTTCCCCGCAATTCAATCATTGGAGGTAAAAGCCATGGCAAACAATCTGTCTGAATACGAGTTACGTTCTGAGTCATCGTGCGAGTTACCAACCAAATTGTTGCTGTAAATTCAACAGATGGCTTTGTAGTACAATGATGATGCAAAGTAGTACAATGTAACGATGTAGTAGAACAACAGATGATGCAATGTAGTAAAATGTAATGATGCAGTAGATAATGCAGCGTAGTACAATGTAACGATGTAGTAGCACAACAGATGATGCAATGTAGTACAGAGTAATGATGCAGTAGTAAAAGACATGTGCAGAGAGTAGTGCAGTATAATGATCAGTAGATGATGCAGAGTAGTACAATGTAATAATAATACAACATATGCTAAAAACTAGTACAGTGTAGTAATATAGTAGTACAACAAGTGATGTTGTGAAGCAATGTAATGATGCAGTAGTACAACAGATGATGCAGCGCGGTACAATACAATGATGAAGTAGCACAATGAAGGTTGTATAGCAATACAATGTAGTGTGTTGTAATGATAAACTTTCATAAAATGTCGTGATGCACTTGTTTTTCTTCCACGTTACTCTAACTTTATAGCGTTAACTAATCTTCCGTTTCATTTCATCCAATTGTCAATTTCATACTATTATTGTCTTTCTTCAACAGATCAATACTTCCATGCAATGGGACCAGAAAAAAAATTCGCCCCTGCCTGGATTTGCACATAAGTTCTGGACGTAAAATTGACAAATCAGCAAGTTTGATCGTTCTCGTCAAAGAAGCAAAAAATTATCTTTAAAATCACTCCAAAAATTTCAGCTGCACCAGGTG
Organism: Phacellophora camtschatica; assembly: GCA_036873815.1. NCBI lineage: Eukaryota > Metazoa > Cnidaria > Scyphozoa > Semaeostomeae > Ulmaridae > Phacellophora > Phacellophora camtschatica. The sequence goes on from JAYJMH010002311.1 coordinate 7,495, forward strand.
AACTCTCAGAAAATCTATGATCAATGCTTCCTCAAAATTCCACCCTTTACGACCCTGGGAATATTTTTTATGCTTGGTGATACTCTGCCAGTTTTTTATTTCAACCAATTCGAATTTGAAACAATTTTTTGAAAATGTATTTCCTGCACTTGCTTACAACAATCGTAAAAGTCCTCGAATTGTCACTAGTTTATGACTGACCCTTTATAAATTGAATATTCTACGGTAGATTACATTCAAAAACGATTACTCTTGCAATTCAATTATACAATCCATAGAGCTTAACGTTGTGTGTTCATCTGGAGTTACATCTCATATACACTCCTCTATGTTTGCAGTTGGATTTCCCAAAAATCTTGAACACTCTTCGAACAAATATTAAACGCTGGTAATCAAATCAGAAGAAATCATAGAGATACTACATGTAATTACAAAGTATAACAACATGGATCCGTACGTCTCTTCCTCGTCAATTTACTGACGAGAAATCCTAACATCCTCCTCGTTGAACTGCAGTGCGTGTAGAAGCAGCTGAAGTAAACATGCGAATAAGAAGGCAAAATCCACCTGCATCGAGCAAACACAATGAAAAAATTCCCATTCAATTTCATTATCCATCAATTTGAAAGAATTTTTTCTTTTTTCGTTTCTTTGGGAACTGGCCCTCGAGCAAACATAACCTTAGTGTTTACTTACGGCATAGTTCAAAAGGATATGAATCTACTGCCATGCAGTAAAAATACTGCATAACCTCATGTGGAAACATTTTGATACGAACGAGGGCGTTCTTTTCTGAATAAAATACACGCTGCAAGAATAAATCCCGACATAGGACCTTCATTCATTTGAACTTAAACAGTTTCAAACTGGTACATGTTGTGGTACAAGTAGTGGTATTACAAATAGGCAATATGGGCGCTCATCCTCGATGCATCATAGAATGAATTTTAGAATAAGATCTTCGTGTACGAAAAATTTTATAAAATTTTGTTATATTTCAATTTATTTCTAACACGGAAAAGTTCGGAGATTGAGAGAATTTTTGTTGTTTTTGAGTCTATCAGTCCTGTAATTAATAACTTTCATTCAAGCATATTATGATGCTGACATATTGCATTTTCATTCATTCACAATTAAACAATTTCAGCCGAACGATGTGGGAAGGTCACCCCGTTCAACCAGGGAACAGATGGTAACATGGCAACAAATGCAGACAGTATCGATGTATTTACCATTTAAGATCTTTTAATACAAATTTGGCAACTTAAGTTTGGTTTGTTTGTTTCTATCATCTCATGAAAATGAATACTGAGACTCATTTTACCGCTTAAAAACAACAAATAAAAACTTTGAGGGGCTTCTATTACACTTATCATAATAATGAGCTTATTCGAAAGAAAAATAAATGAATAAAAAGCTGATGAAACCTATTGAGAGTGGAAGGAAGAAGGACAGTAAAATGTGGGAAAAGGAGAACTTTCTACGAGTTTTAACATGAACAAAATGGGAAAGACAAGTGCTCCAGTGCATACCCATTTCCAACAACCGGGCCATTGACTGAAAGCAAAAAGTTTGCAGTTTTGCATTCAGCTAGGCCGAAGTTAGATCATAGTCAAAATATTGATACACACCATATCTAGATATATGACAAATATTATTCATTTTTAAAATACACATTTCAAAATAACGTTTTTAAGAACGAAATGTGCAACAGCTATTTGTCATATATCTAGAGATGTTGTCTGTCATTATCTCGACTACGATCATGTGACATCGACAATTAAACGCAACTGCCACTGAAGACGCCATATGGCACAAAGCAAAACTTTTATTATGGAGAAGTAACAGGGGGTGTAACTATTCAAGCGTAAATAAAAAATATCAAAAGATCCAGTCTTTAACATACTATCAAATTTTACACTGCTTGGCACTGCTATCAAATTTCTATGTGTACTCCCTCTGCCAGTTAGCAATTCAAATGATTTGTACAGGAATACTAATCATATTCTGGGAGATTTCGTTTCTGTTGATTCTACGAAGTTCCAGAGACATTGGAACCGGGGGACCAGGGGCATGTGCCCCTTTTTTGAAAACAAGGGGGAAATGCCCTTCAAGCTAGAAAATGTGCCCCTTTCAATGTTCATAATATGCCAGAACTCTAGTCCAAACGGAAGAGAACAGCTTACTATGTGCCATTCATTGATTGTTAGAGGCTATCGTTGTCATATAAGTAAAATAAAATATTGGGCGTGGTCACAATAAAACAAGGCGTGGTCAAAGTGCCCTTCAAACTCTGTGTCCTCTCACTTTTGAAATGCTTCCTTTGTCTTTGCAAAAAGCTATGAATATTTTATATGTTTCACACCAGTATTGTTTGGATTACAACAAACACAAATGTAAAAATCCTGTTTATCATGTGTGTTTGTGATGTGTTTCGTTTTTGTTTACTATAAAAATAATAAAAAGGCAGTTAAAGCATCTAAATATTTCATGAATTTCATCTTCAGATTTCCTGTAGATGAGCTAACATCACTTCAGCTGAGACAACGAAACTGACCAGGAACATTAGATTTCACTTAGAGCCCATCTTCACAGGATGACGAATCACAAAACACCTCTTTAGCTCCATTGTTTAACCAATTCGGTGTGCTTTTTCGTGAAGATGGCAAATTGTTTCATGATGAAATATTTGTCCCAATCAAATTTATTTGTACGAAAATTGCGCATGAGAAATAAATTCGCTATGACAGTAGTAAGCCACAAGAATGCGATTAATCTTTTTTTTAGTTGATTTGACTAGAGAGAAAAAAATATGAGCTCCTTCATGCTGGCTTGCATGATAATCTTCTTGATTATAATCTTTTTGATAATCTTAGGAAAAGCACGCGCGAATTTGAACCATGTGAAAGCGCGCAATCTTGACCGTTGTGTTTGTGTCTATGATGACTGCAAGTGCTACAAAATGTAAATTGATTAGAATACAAACCCTACGACAGTTGATTGTTTTGTTTTGTTTGCGTCTATGATGATTGCAAGGCCTACAAAATGTAGATTGATTAGAATACAAACCCTGCGACAGTTAATTGTTTTGTTTGCGTATATGATGATTGCAAGTGCTACAAAATATAGATTTATTAGAATACAAACCCTGCGACAGTTAATTGTTTTGTTTGCGTATATGATGACTGCAAGTGCTACAAAATATAGATTTATTAGAATACAAACCCTACGACAGTTAATTGTTTTGTTTGCGTCTATGATGACTGCAAGTGCTACAAAATGTAGATTGATTAGAATACAAACCCTACGACAGTTAATTGTTTTGTTTGCGTATATGATTGGCTTTGCATAGGCCACAGTTTCTTTTCGAAGAATTTTATGAGAATGGGCATGATTTTGAGTTTTAGAAACAGCATTTTAGGATGTCAAGAGTATCATTCAACTACATCCGCGTTTCAATGGGAGTTTGAATAATGGCTCAGGTAGTTTGATAGCGGTTTTTAATCTAATGAGTTATGTCAACTCAACATGTTTAAAATTCGTCATTCGTCCGGTGAAGCTGCAAATTTCAGAAATCGTTCAACGTGACAAATGTCAAGAATAACATAACGAAAAATTCGTGGCACAAATTTCGGTGTAGATGGGCACTTAGAGAAAAAATGTTGAGTTTCATCAATAAAAAAAGCTGATTTTCTCCAGTGTATACAAATAGTACAATAATACAAATAGGATTAATTTTAAGCAACGATTGTTCTTTAAACAAGTTTAGGGTCTTTCATTTTGTTCAACGAGTGTTGTATTGTTACAGGGTTAGAGCAAAAAAGAAGTCGCATATTTGACGTTTTCTCTGTTTATTAATAAAATATATATAAACAACTATACTAAATGACCATGATTATAAAATCGACTTGTTCCTTGATAACAATAATACGAATCGTTCTAAAACGGATGTGCTATGCGAAGATAAAAGTAAAAAACTACAAATGAATGACCACCACGTGGCCGGTCGGGAGCCTGGGCCCTACAACCCACGTAGGTTACTTTTCCTTCCCAACAACGAGATGTTGCAAGAATATTTCAAGATAAAAGAAAAATGCTTAAAGCAGCTATGCCTTGAGACTTTGCTTCATTTTAATTTCATGATAACTTTCCTAACCATGGTAAAATCAACTTTTAACGACAAATTAACAAGTGGTACATGCTGCTAGCAATTTACAATACAGCGCGTAAAGTACAGTCTTAATTTTCTTCAAAAGACAAGGTACATTTTTTGGTTGGCAGAGGTTTGAATTTCTACCACTACACAAGAAAAATTTAATATTAATTCGAAAAAACACATGATGCTAGATTTTTTGATTATGTTGTGTTCCCAAGACATATTTATTGTTGTTTAGCCAGAAATTTGCCAAATTTTGCTTGTTTTTTCTCTGAAATTCGATTTTTTCTTTTTGTGTGAAAATTTATCTTCATCATTGTGTGAATTTGTAGAGCATTTTTGTGGAATAAATCACTCAAAACAAAGGGCCTGCCGCAGAAAACCGAATCCATAGCTAAATAGAGCGGAATCTCAGCTTTCGATCGGTGTATTGCACATGTTTTTTTGCTGCTGGTATTTTTTCTATTTAGGCCTGTTGGAAAAACGTGCTCGTCGGCATTGTTTAGATTTGCTCAGGCAGCCATCTCCTTTTTGGTGGGTGAAGTTTCAAACAATGAAAAAAAGAATTGTTGACAAATTTAAGAGTTCTGTCAGCAAAAACAAATATTTCTGGTTTGGTATAATCTTTTAACTTAGAGAATAATTTTTACATTCAGAAATAGTGTTTTTTCTTCCAATCATTTCATTTTAATTATGCACTTTCAACAACAATGATATATGTTTTTTCATTGTATATATTTAAGGTTAAATTTTTCTTTTCCTAACCAATAAAGACAAATAGCAAAATGGTTTTAATGTGGAATTATATTTCTCAGCAATGTTGCGTGACTTCTGTTATTTGTTTTTATTTGTTTGATATACATCTTTTTATTATTGTAGATGTCACCTTTTTGCTTAAAGGACTGCCCATCATCAATAGGTGACAAAATATTGTGGATTGTTATATCTTTATTGAGCTTTCTATGTTATATGCTAACTGCTCACCATAAAAAAGAAGATATGATGATCGTGTGCTTATTTGAGACACAGTACTACACAGGCCATGTATTAACAGACCTTAATTTTGTGAAACTGTGCATTTACTTACAAATCTGTATGAGCAATCAGTAGGAATTATTCATATCTATTTACACAATATTTCTGTGTTTTAATTTTAATTGCACTTGATACATGCATTTCATTATTCTCTGTCCTTTTGATTAACCTGGGGCATGTAATTTTTGTGCTTCCTAAATAATTATTTAAAATTTGTTTTTACTAACTTTGCATGAAAATAAAACCTAAAAGCTTTGTTGTTGCTTTTCATTAATTTTCATAATTTTTGATGTTTATGTTTATAAAAGGAGTGAGTAATTATTTATTTTATACATAAATCAAAATTGTTAATAATTTCGTTTGTCTATTCAACCAAAAGGAGGAGCAACATCAGCCAGGTGGGCACATTTAAAACTGAAAATATTGTTAACTAAAGTAGTTTGCAAATTAATTTTAGTTTCTTTTTGTCAGACCACACATAGGTAATAACTAGTATCAAATATTATTTGTCACTGAAACTTTCTGTTCTTTCTGTGTTCAAACCGACCTTCAAACCGCCCAGACCAAATTCCAATTTAAAAGCCTTGATTTTCCTGACAGTTCAATTCATTGATCAAACGTCTACAATTATGTGGCAAATGACTGTGCGAATAATTTCGGTAAAAACATCGTGACTTGTTTACAATTACATTACAAAACAAAAAGCCAAGGAATCAGCTGATTGTTCGTCACTTTTTTCAGCCTTGTGTGGATGCTTGCGCGCGCACGAAAAACATTTTTCCTCCATGCTAGGCTGAGCATGTTCTTAATTTGTTTTTATTTTTTGACAATTCGAGCTTCAATGTTCTTATAAAGTGTGTTCTTGTAAAAAAAAGTGTAGTCAAGATAGCAAGGGAGAAGTTGTAAAACAAAAGTCTTAGCACAAGAATACATTATGTCACCTCGAAGAATGGATTTCACACCTTTGAATGCAACCATGCAAACCATAAGAAGTAAAAAACAAATTTCAGATTGTGTGAAATGTTATAAAAGATTTAGATTGTTATTAAACATAGCTTTAGCTTTAGTTTTCACCCAGGAAGGGCAATATTGACAAGCAACGTAAAACGTATCATTTTCAGGAGGTAAATGTGGGCTGAACTTTACGCTAATCTATGATATTTCAACGTAAGTTTATCATATAAATTAAGTAGGTTTACATGTGCTACCCCCTGCAAAATAAGAGTTGCAAAGGATTCTCAAAAATAAAAATGTATATCAAAAATAAATCCGGGCGCGAAAGGGTTAAATAAAACTTGTTAAGGGTTAAAAATTTATCTTCATTCTTTTTAATTCGTGAACACAATGTCGCATGAATGCTTCAAGATGAAAACTATTTAAATCATTTTTTTAATTTAATTTCGCTTGCTTGTCTCGCCCGTTTACACTGCGTAAATTACTTCAAATACTAAAAATATAAATCAAACATGAAACAATGGAATCATGCACCTGCTTATTAAAGATTTAGATTTATATAAACATACCGTGTGTCCCAGAAAAAAGCTAAACATTTGCAAAGCTTGTTTCTGGTTGGATTTGATAACAGAGGCTTAAACTTGAAGATTGGCACCTTAGTTCAGTAGCGATGCCACCCCGGAGAAAGTTGAGAAAGTGGCGAAAATATTTTTGGGACCACACCCGCTTTTCTTGGAAATGCCCTTTCTTCATCTGTAACCGCCCTCCAATGTACTGTTAAAACACCATTTTTGGTGGGGAAACCTCCTATGCAATGTTTAAAATGATTATTTTTCGTAAATTTCTGAATAAAAAACATTGGTTTCAAGGCCTACCTTCCTGTTTTCATTTTCAGCTATTTTCGGCGGCAACACCGACGGCCGTTTCACCTATGCATGTATGCTCTATGTTGCTTAATGATGGCCACTTGCTCACTGACATATCTTGCACCAAAAGATTTTGTCAATATTACTGAGAAACAATGATGCATCGATAACATCATGAACATCGATTCTTAACTTGTGCACAAATTTGAGAATCAGCTTCACAAACAACAGAGAATTTCATAAAATGATACAGTGATTACAAGTTATAAGTTGAAGTCATGCCACATGAAATGGGCATGAGTTGAGAGTTTGCAATTTTGCAATAGGCAACCGGTAAGGAAGATTCAGCCTCTCAGATCACTTCGTGACTTACAAGTTATGATGATTATTACGAGGAGGGCATTCCTAAAATTTTGAGCATGACTTGCTTTGTTCTTTTCCATTGTGAGGCATGACCAATACACGGGTACACGGTAAATTCTATTGTGAGGCATGACCATCGGGCATGACTTGGTGTTCACAATGGAATTTAGTGGTGTAAAATGATATGACAGAATTATGAGTAGGAACAGCCGCCACTGCCTTGGTTGGCCACTGCCTTGGTTGGCAAAATAAACCGAACAATTGCTGGATTATGCCGAATAATAATCACAAATTAAGGTTTCTTCAAAACAAAGGTTTCCTCAAAAAGAGGTTGTTCCTTCCCAATGCATTACTGAAATTGGTTATACAAATTCAGCTCCAATTTCACAAAGTAAATTCATAATGTTATCTGCCATGGTCACAAAATTTTGATTATCATTATAAAAACTTCTGCTTTTGCAGAACCACAGGTGTAACTCGGTGATTATTGAGTCAATTATGCCAAGTAAGGTATCAAGCAAGGTATCAAACCAGTTATCAAGCAAGGTATCAAGTAAGGTATTAAGCAAGATATCAAGCAAGGTATCAAGCAAGATATCAAGCAAGGTATCAAGCAAGATATGAAACAAGGTATCAAGCAAGGTATCAAGTAAGATATCAATCAAGGTATCAAGCAAGATATCAACCAAGGTATCAAGCAAGGCATCAAAGAAGGTATCAAGCAAGGTATCAAGCAAGATATCAATCAAGGTATCAAACAAGGTATCAAGCAAGGTATCAAGCAAGGTATCAAGCAAGATATCAAGCAAGGTATCAAGCAAGATATCAAACAAGGTATCAAGCGAGGTATCAAACAAGGAATCAAGCAAGGTATCAAACAAGATATCAATCAAGGTATCAAGCAAGGTATCAAGCAAGATATCAAGTAAGGTATCAAGCAAGATATCAAACAAGGTATCGAGCAAGATATCAAGCGAGGTATCAAGCAGGGTATCAAGGTAGAAACAACGATAGAAAAAACTAAGCTCCTCTACGGAAGCTGTTCAAACGTGTAGCCTTTTCAATGGGACACCCGCGGTAGCTTTGGCTGAAATGCGATAAAAACGTGAGAGGTGTGATAAATTTATCATATAAACCCTCTGGTGTAAAACGTCAGTTTTACTCATGCGTTTATTTAAAACTTTCGCCAAATTTTGTCTCATCTTTCAGCATAAATTAACTTGAAAGGTAGACAAATTTCTCATATAAACGAGGCTGAAATTCTTTTCACCTCTCAGTTAATATAGCCTTGAAGGTGTGATGATTCTCCTCATACAAACAGGCCCAAAACTCGATTGTCTTATTTTGAGTAACAAAGATGGTGATGTAATGACTGATAGCAAATATTAAATATAATTTTATGCTCGCAAACCTCTTTGCTGTTTGACAATTTCACTAAATCGTTTCGTCTCTAATTTATACAATTGGTTTTGTTCGATCTCCTCGTAGCCTGGATGCCATAGTTCTGCGAGAATCCTTTCCAGGTTGCAAGAACGGACAGCATGCGATGGAATTACATTCTTGTTTATCTGGAAAAAAGTGAGTTAAAAGCAAATCAAATCCAAAAATTACTGTCTGCTGAAGTCTATAGTCTATAGTCTATAGTCTATACAAATGCGCTGTATCGTGCAGCAAGCTTGCCCGATTAAATCCAGTGAATAAGTGTTGCATACACCAGTTTAGTTGGTCGAACCAAATGGTCGAACCAAATGGTCGAAGGAGTAGAAACCTTTCCAGATGTTATTAGTAGAGTTACCGGTAGCGGTATTGGTGTTAGTGACCTAGTATTTGCAATGTAGGACAGTGACTTCTGGCAAGGTATCGTAAACTCTATAACCTCGATCGCGGTCGAGCAATGATGATAATGATCTGTCAGTTATTTAGCATCGTCATTACGATATACATCAGAACAAAGTAGCAATTGTCTCAGAATCAAAAACCTTCTAAACAGCTATGATTGTAAATCACACAAAACTGCTAGACGTTTACCTGCGACTTTTTAAAAAATTTAGCAGAAATAGTCTCAAATTCAAAACACTAAAACGAGCAAACAGGGCAACCGCAGGTGGAAGCAACATGACAAGTTTTCTTTCTTTACCTATTTAATTTTCAGATAAGGGGGAGCTCTGCCTCTACCCCTACTTACTTTTAACCTGAAGATCTTTCTTTAGATGCTATCTTTTCAGGTAAGGGTGAGCTCCACTCCTTCTCCTACTTAATTGTAACCACTTCCCAAATATTTAACACAGGTACCCTTTCACCGACCTTTACAAAATGGAACTTAAATATATCTATATATCTTAAATATAAAAAAGTAATAAATTTTAAATATATATACTGGTGTCTTAAAGATATATACTGGTGTCTGCGTTATACAAGTTTGTTCTGGTGCCTGCATTTATTTACAAATTCTGATCTAGTAATTAACACCTTTCTGTCTCCTATAGATTGATTAATATAAAATGTTTCTGTCAAACATAATTTACAATAATTTGTAAACAAATGTTTGGCTGTTGAAAGATCAAGGGAAAATTATAGTAAATTATATAGTTATGAGCTGGTTGTTGGTTTTGTGGTTGACAGAATTCAAACCCAGATGACTCTCGTAAAAGTTTTAGCTTTCGAGGTAAAATTAAAAAAACTCTCGTCCTTGCTTACGCATAGCATCAACGGCCATTTTACCGAGAAGAGTCAGCGCGCAGGCTACATTCATACAAACTTTTCGTGCAAAGTAGGTATGTCACGTTTCAGCTAAAAAGATTTGAGCTCCCCTGCAGGCAGTTAGGTAAATCATTAAGTTCTATACATTGGAATAAGCAGCTGATTTTACTCCAATTCAATAACCGAACACAATGAAATGCGGCATGAAGCCTCGAGTATAGCAGCCTTTTCTTATCAACATAAAGAAGATTTATTTCCATCCTTAGACCCTCCCATGCAGCAAAAAGTCGACAAAAACATACGAAACTAAAAATATAAAATAGCAGCGTCAATAAACACGTTCTAAGGGAGAGGAAGATAAAAGTAAATAAACTTTCCTAAATAATTTTATGTCAGAGGTTGCGCAAAAAACTCATAACAAATTAACAGGTATAGAAAACAAACAAGCCTGAACAATATTTTTTCATTAAAATACTTCTTTGTGAGGAGGTTATGAGGCTGTTTGTGTGAAATCTCGCATCGAGAAATGTTGAATAGCAACGAGCAGATACCGCCCAGAAACAGAAAAGTCGGTTTTTATTTTTTGACAAGGAAAGAATCAATTCAAACCAAACAAACAAATAAAAGGCATAAATATAAGTTGAATGTAAAGACAAACAAATGCATAAATATAAATTAAAAATTCAGCACTAAATATAACAATGCAATTTACCACCCTGAAAAATATGTTTAGACCTTTGAACGCAACCAATCCAATCACAGAAAACAAAACCATCAAATTTTGCTCTCTGTTAATTTTGATTTCTTTGAGCGCACTCACAGGTGGGAAATCTATTCTTCCAATCATAAATCGCATTCTTATGTCCGAAAAACTGACTGGCACACCGTCCCTCGCGGAACAGTTTGATCGTGTGCGTTTGGGCTGAGCTAAACATATATATAAAATCAACAAATGGAAGGTAACATAAGACCCCCAATTTTAGAGATTTCGAAAATTTCTGATTCGGCCTACCTACCTGCACATCGTAGAGCATAAACTCGATTTGATAAAACAGACACCGAAATAAAGTATACCATCTTGATCGGGAACATTTGTTCTTTCGAATCATGTGTTTTCCAGCATTTTCTACTTAAACAATGAAGTTTTTCCAGTAATTTTAGATCGACGGTGTGGTCGTTTAAAAATTCTTAACTCATTAATGAAAGTTAACGATCGATACCTTAGCCGAAAAGAGTTTGCGAGCAGAACCGAATTGATGGTGCAAAAAGTTAACTGTGCACGTTTATTTTTCGTACTTTAAGTTTAAATTTCCTGGTAATTGGAAATGAATCCGGGGTGAAAAGATGAAACTTCCTTTTTTCCTTTTTTATATTTCATTTTTATATACTCTAAAACATTACATAACTAACACGGTATACATTAACGATACCACATGGAGCATGTCAACACATAGCAACCCTGTGGCCTTAGGCTGATCTGTAAAATGCTACCACCAGCTCAAAAGATGGTAAAATGAAAAGAAAAATAAAGAGCACACTCGTCTGAGCATGACCGTGTTAACCAACCTTTATAAAAGACGTTTAACAAGTTACAATAATATAAGTTTGCAAAAGAACAAGAATTACAAGCTATAAGAAACATTACAGAGATTGTTCACATGGGGTGGGAGAGAAAAATGATCAAAAGCGCTCCGTAGTATGTATATATACTTTAATGTAGCCTCAAAAACGTTTGTATTTGAGTCAAATGATAATTTCTCCAGGCCATAGAAAATAAATTCAAGGAGCCTACTATTAGAAAGATTTAGTAGTTCATACGGTATTAGTATTGCCTTTATGCTGTCAAGATCCGCCTCTGTTCGTTAAATGCATGGCAGTGCATAAAGAAGTGTTCCATATCTTCAATTCCATCATTCGTTGGGCATAATGCGTTTAATGCATCGTTAAAATTATGTCTAAATTTGTGGAGATTAAGCATGCATAACCCAATTCGGAGTTGGGTTAGTATCGTTAAGCCCTTAGGATCATGTACACCATATACAGGTTTTTGATGAGGGCGGATAAGCGTGGCAGTTTACTCTTGAAAATGTTACAGAAGAGGCAAGTCTTATCTCGGGATTTTTCAAGTTTTTCCCACTCAGCTAGGCAATAAAGATAAAAATTTGACTTCAAGCTCCTGTTCTCGCGTTTATTTGCCCCATTAAAGGTTGCCTTCAAAGTCCATAAGTTTGCTCAAGTGAATTTGGTATGGGAAGCTTCGTGTAGTCGAGTGCTAACTTGTTAATTATTTTATAGAAAAGAACAAGACGCCTCCTCCATCTGCGTAAATTAAACGATTACCATCCAAGCTCAGTGTAAATTTTCACTTTTTTATATTTCTTTATCCATAGTTAGTACAAAAGTTTTATATGTATATTATTTATAACGTTGTTACTCTTACGACTGCAGAACATCCATGTTAAAGGGCAGTAGTTAAAATAGCTCAAAATGAATGTATGCGTAAGAAGTTTTCTTTTTCTTTCATTTAAGTAAGGTGTTATCCTTGCTAATGCATTAATCAAACTTTAGTTGACTGTCAATGGTGACGCCTAATAGTTTAACGTCTTTTACTTCTTTGATTTGACAGCCTCAAGTATTAACTAGAGCAGGTTCTTGCCTTATTTGTTTTGATTCATTCAATATAAATTGACATTTATCGCCGTTAAGAGTCATGGAATTGTTTTTACTAGGCATTTACGATAATAGTTTCTGCTTCTAGTTTTGAAATTGTATTTTATATTCTATTTCCTTTAATCCATAAGGTGTTGTCATTTGTATAGTTAAAGATATCATTATCGTTTTATAAATAAGAAAGTGTCATTGAGAAAAATGTTAAATAATAAGGGTCCCGTGGCTTCACTTTTAATAATAAATTTTTTGCTTGTTGAGTCTGCCTTTTTAAATATTGGTGATACGCCAGAAGGAAAATCTCAATGTGTTCTTGTGTAGTTAAAATTATACTGAGGGGGAGTGATATTTGATCAGCTGCCATAAAGAAAAATTTTGATAGGATGTGATCAGGCCCCGTGACTTTTAATTTGCGTGGCATTTGTGTATCGGAAATTAAAGTTAGAATTTCGTTTATCAATGTGATGTTTGATTTTTAATATGCTTGGTTGATTTTTATATGTGTTTATGATCGTGTCTATCTTATTATTGGATATTACATCTTGTTATTCGGTCGTGATATATTGAGGAATATTTAAAGATTTGGTAATGTTTATACAATATTCATTAATTATTTCTGTAATCTCTTTACTTTCAGTGATTAAGTTTTTATCCTCTAAACAAATTATGTTTTGCGTAATTTCTTTATCAGTAAAGGCTGGTCTTATTGTTTCCCAGAGTAAAATTCTCACCGGTAACTGCAATTGCTGCAGTATATTGTATCGATTTCAATTTTAGCATCTGATTAGTTGACGAAAAATTGTAACCAAAGTCTGAACAAATTTGTGGGGTGTGATAGATAACATCACCATAATCTAGGTGGGGTCGAACATTCTTCTTGGCATGTATTTAGATAGGAATCTTATCATACCTATGCCTTGTCGTGATTTTGATATAGCTGCGTGAGTTAATGTGACCTACAAAGGAAAGTTTACACTCGAGGACTAAACCGAGATATTTTTGCTCAGGAACTTTTGCCACAGGAATATTGTTAAAATGTACAGGAGGATAGTCTATAGAAATTCTACTTTTTGAAAATGTCGATTCAGTAGCTTGCTTAGGGTCAGGGTTGAAAGGCATTGGCCATTGTTTTGCTCAGCCGTTAACGACGTTTAGATCGTGATTTAAATCATCAGCGACAACTCTTGGATCATATACAACAGTAAAAATCACTGTATCATCCGTAAAAAGTTTGACGTTAAACTTAAAGTTTTCAGTAAGGTCATTAATATAAACTAAGAAAAGAAGTAGATCCAGAATGGACCCTTGTGGAACTCCTGCTGCGATCAATCCCCATTTGAAGGTTTAATATTTAGAGTGGTACGTTGTTGCCGAGAATTAAGATAATTTCGTATTAAAGAGAACGTTTTTCCGGATACGCCACACCGACGCAATTCAAATATTAATCATTCGTCAAAGGCTTTTAAAATGTCAAGATAGCCTGAGGGAACATCATAGTATGGATTACAGTCAAGAGATATATATATATAGAATGAACGATCGACAGCAATTGATGGATGGTAGGGTCACCTTGACGGAATCCGGATTGATTTTGATTCAAGAAGCTATTGCTATTTAGGTGGCGGTAAAGGCTGTCAAATATTAATTTTTCTAATATTTTCCCAAAAATAGGTAGAAGCGATATTGGTCGATAGCTTTTCTTCATGTTTTTGTTGTTTTTTTTTGTGAATGGGTACAAAATTTCTTTTTCCACCTAGCGGGAAAGATGCCTTGCTCCAGACATGTCTTGTACATTATTTTAAGAGGAAGAAGAAGAGAATCATCACAACTATTTTTATCATTCTTATTGAAATATCGTCCCGGCCATGTGTTTTGTTAGGATTTAATGATCGAATAATTCTCAAGATCTTTTCATCCAGTATTTCAATATCTGTTAGCAACGAGGCATCGAACTACACATCGCGAGGAATTGTACTGCCAGTATCCACGGCAACACACTGTTGTATGAAGTATTCATTAATTGTTTCTGCGTTTTCTGCAAAATCTAATACAAATATGTTGTTTTCCAGTAAGGGTGGTATGATCGGTGTAATTCATTCGTTAAAAATGCTATTTAATAGCGACCAATACCTTTTTCTCCCAGTGTCCGGATTCGCCAACATTCGGCCTATTTTGGCAAAGTAATTGTGTTTAGCATTTTCTATCAAATCTTATCGAAAGTTATATGCAGAGAATTTTTGCTAAAAGGCTTTGCTTGAAGGGTGGGTTCAAATAATTTGTACTTGTTTGTCTTGACCTAGGGATATCAAATTATTGAGACACTTTACCAGGATAAACAAATTCAAAAATATAAACAAACCAGATAAACAAAAGATACTGTCGGCCACTGTTAACAAATGTTTTTATTTTAGCAAATACTTATTTTTTACCATGGATTTAATTTATGTCATTACATGTAAGTGCGACATATAAATCGCGCCTTAAAGACATAAATAGGCATAATGACATAAATGTGAATACCTGAATGGCATCCCGTAAGTCGAATGTCGAAAGTGGATGAATAGTGTCTTGGAGTTGTTTACTCGTTGCAATTGATAACATGGCTACTGCTTCAGCTTCATCAACCGTAACGCTGTCGTGAGACCTGAGAAATTCAATATGACACAACTGTGACACTTTCGTAAGGTAAAAGGGAGGTTTAGAGCCAGAACCAGTACGAGTATGAGTAAGACATGGGAAACAATTTAATTTAAAATTTAAAGAATAAACTCGTGAAAAATGTTGTTCTCATGGGCCACCATGTTGTGTTTTACAAATCTGCAACGTGAAAAACACGCAGAAGGCTCTGAAAAGAAGCGGGAATTGATCAAACTATAGCGACAGCGAGAAGGCCTAATCTACCAAGAACCTTTGAAAATGCGAAAATAGAATATTATAAGGTTATATTTTCCTGAGTCACCTTTTGGGGTGTATTTTCAGACCTCATATTCGTATTCGTTCTGGATCTAGATCACCCTAATGTAGAGGTTTAAATTTAGAACAAGTTTAAGTGCGAATAAAAAGATGGAAAATTCACTAAAAAACAATATTGCAAAAGAATCAACTTCCTTTGTTCACCTTACTTTCTATAAGGTGAACAATTTCAAAGGTTGGGCCTTTTTGCTGTCTCTATTGTCTCTATTGTCGTATAATTATGCCAATTTCCTCTTCTTCGCCGAGTCTTCAGCTTGTTTTCCAAAGGATGACAAAAATAATTACTTCACGTTACACATCTGATCAGCACAACGCTCTGATATCCCATGGAAACAACACTTCTTTCGCATTTCTTTCAAATTTTAAATTTAATTTTTTCCCCAGTCGCACTCGTAATTTAACTCATCCTGAATTTAACTCATCCTGAATGTAACCTTACTTATGGCAATAATAACAAAGGGCAAAATTTTGTAAAACAAAAGATTAGGGTTCTAATGTTACAACAGAATACATTTTAAATCATTTCTAAAGGCAATCAAATCAAATAAAAATAAACAGAAAATGCAAAACTTCGTGGTTTCGTTTATTTTGAATAGCTTCATTGCTTTGACGGTGTGAAATATATAATTTACAGTGACAAATCGCATTATCATTATTTAAAAATGAATAGTTTGTTTTACAGAATTATCTCTTTGTTGGCAACATTACAATTTAAAATTTAGTGAACAAACTTTGAAAAGTTTTATTCCCCCAAGGCATTAGAATGCTGTGCTTTTTCAAAACTGTGTGACGTGAAATAGATTCGTCCTTTGAAAAAACAAGCTGAAAAGAATTATTTAATGTTGGGTTAGATATTAAAAATGTTCCTTAACGTTGGATAGTTTGGAATGAAACACAGCATTAATGTTGGGTATAAACGAAAATTGGAACATTAAAAAAAAAGAGGGTTTATAAAATCTCAGCGGCACACGCCCGTCCGACCGTGAGACGTGTAACCCCCTGGGAATCTGAACCCCCTGGGAATCTGAACCTCCTTCTATAATGCAAAGTTCTCTCCTGGATTTTTCACATTCTATTCTATAGAGATTCCGTATAAACAATCATAAGAACTAATGATTTAATCGAAAATCAGGATTTTACTTTCCATGAAAACATCGCCAAACCAAAAAGTATCGCTTTGGCATAAAGTTGTCTTTTCTATTGCTATTGTAACTCTTTTCGTTTTTTGTAAACATTAATAACGAATGCAGCTAACTTCTATGATTTCGTTTAATATAATTTGTTTGGCTGTTTGAAGGTGTTCAAATCTATTCTTCACAGTGGCAAATCGCATTGTCATGTTTGAAACCACAATTTGTCGTTTGACAAAACCCCTGGTTCGTTTTTAGCAAGAAGTTCCAGAGTAATTCAAGAAAAAAAACTTGAAGCAGAAATTTTTAACTCCATGTTTTGAGTATGCTAGATTGTGAGTCCCAACACGTCCAATAATTCAAAGAAAGGAGGCAAAGGGGGACTGGTGAACCACGTTACCCTGGGCACCATAAGTATGGTACCTAGGGTAGAAATTCGTCTAGCACTCACCTTTTTCTTGGAATTTCGATATTTGTTGGACTGTTTACCGTTCCGAATGAATGTCGAAAGTGATTATCTTTCAATTGATAACATCTTCGTCTTGCAATACACGCAGTTAAAATATTCTTCAAATGTGCCTAAAACAATAACTCTATTGTATAACCAACAGTTTAAGAAAACCAACAGTTTCGTTAATTTGTTTATATTTGGAATAACCAACCAATGCTCGGTATATATTATTATGTGATAACAATTCTTTGAGGTGATTGGCTGATTTTAAAATATGTAAAAAACTCATCAAGTCAAATGTAAAATTTTCCTATGCTATAACCAACATATCAATATACTAGAATGAGTAAATGTAGTCTTCACTCTCCATATCTTAGCCTTCTCTTCTAATTTATCGCTTGGATTTTAAGCTTGTGTCGTTTTAAAGTTTACAAAATTTTCTCAACGAAAAGTTTAAAGTAATATTTCATTTTTCATTTTAATGAATATTTTTTTTATTGGGCCTCCTGACACTTTTGGTTGCCATTTATTTTGCTGCCATAATTCGAAGCGTTTTTATAAAATTGAATTTAAACAATATTATAAGTCGATGATGCAAACTTATTCAACAATTTCAAATCAAATTTTCGAAATTCAAATCCCATTATAACGTTACTAACAACAGGTGCGAATATTGTAACAATAGTGAAATTGACACACTGGCTTCAAAGGGGATTATCCCTCGAGAACAAAGCAAAACGTTATCCAACTGGAAAATGGATACATCTCCTCCGCAACATGGTTTGCTTTTATTTTCCAGTTGAGAGAGTCTCATTTTGTTCATGAGGGATAATCGTTTTGAAACTAGTGTGTCAATTTCACTATTGCTACAAAATTCGCCGCTGTTGCTACTAAAATTTTAAGGGCTTTTACAAACATTTCACCCTCTTACATGTTTGACAGTTATATCTGACAGCTATAACCACAAGATATCGTCTACAGTAAATGTCAAAGATCAGCTAAGAACAACCGTTGACATGTATACAAGTTTATCTGAAATAAAAGTGCTTACCTCGACCGCATGTGACAGCAAAGATGCCGTGTCTTCTGACACTGAATCAAGGCCTTGTTCCCAGGCCCCCAAATACAAACGACCATGCAAAGTGGCAATGTCAGGCAACGCCATTTCCACAGTGCATAGTTTCATTGCAATTTCTTCAGCTGGTTCTAGAAAAGAATGTCAACATGTTATTATTCGGCAACCTAATTAACTTAAGAAGCCCTGTATGCCAGGGCTAAATATTAACAAGCAACAAGACGTTTTGCGTTATTTCTGAACATCAGATTTATTACACACGTTTCGGTTTCGTGTTCTTTCCTGCAAATTTCCTAATTAAATACGTCATAAACATGAAAAAAAAATGTGTGCATTTTCTAAGTGTTCATAATTCCTGACAACTAAAGGGCAATTTCTTTACAAAATAACGAGTCAAAAAAGAACTTTTTAACGCTCTATTGTTTTGCCATGAAAGAGCCGATCAGGCTCATTAAAAGTCCATTGTGTGTCCGAGTAGCTAACTTGGATGAGAGAATTTATTTGTTCAACATTGGTAACTTTCTGACTTAGTTACACACGATTTTGATTCAATGTTCATTTGCAAGAATTTTAGAAATCAGCATAAGCTTCGATGAAACCTGGTAAATGTCTCAGCTTTCAGTAAATTTCTCATGCTATTGTCAGGGGAAAATAAAATATTACGCACGAAGTTGAAGTTTCTGACGCACGCTACCCGGCGTGGAAATCGTATTCGTTCCTGCGCTGCGGGCAGCCTCGCGCATTCTAAGCCATCTAAAAAAGCATTAGTTATGTCAAATAAGCTATGAGTCCAAACATAGTGTTGCAAAAATACAATAATCAAATTCTGAACATCATGTTATTAATTCAATTTAATCATCTGATTAATATTAAAATTTAAATGAAAACATATAGATATAGAATTTAATAAAATCGCTTAAAAGTAGTTTTATTATATAGTTTTGTATTTTGCAATCCTGAGATACGTTCATTCCAAAATCGAGCTAAATTTTGCAAAGTCATACCCAACACACACAAAATTTCTTTGTGCGTAGAAGAATGATTTAAGAAAAGAGATTTTTATGTAGGTAAACTAACAAGAAGTGAGCCCCCGTCCTAAAAGCTTAATAATTTGATGGACTAATTTGGCTGAAGCTTTCGCCTGGCCTCAGATGCGAAATCATCAGCAAATAATAATATAAAAAGTTTCAAGCGATGTAGGCAGCTCGTTCCATGCAAGTTCACCTTTGTTTTTAAACACCATTCCATTACCCGCATTCTAATTCTATACAAACAAAAAACAAAAAGAATAACCAAACAGGTCAAAGAAACAGGGAAACGCAGTAAACCTGACCATCGATCAATCGTGTGGCGATTTGACCAAACATTAACTTATTGATTAGGTAATATGATTTTCCAAACAGAAGTGAGAAATGTTTTGGGACACCCTGTATACTAACCTCAAATCACATGGATCAATTAAAATACAAAGGCTATTGCTTCAATCCCATATACTGCTCTGTGATTGGTGCGACAAAAAATTTTCCGCTTTTAGACG
This sequence comes from Phacellophora camtschatica, assembly GCA_036873815.1. Lineage (NCBI taxonomy): Eukaryota > Metazoa > Cnidaria > Scyphozoa > Semaeostomeae > Ulmaridae > Phacellophora > Phacellophora camtschatica. The sequence goes on from JAYJMH010002311.1 coordinate 27,402, forward strand.
TGTAAGTCCATAAGTCCCTGACTGAAGCGAAAACTTGAAGGAACATCATTCATTTCCAGTACTAAATTTGATATTAAAACAACCTGCTTGCTCCAATACCGACTTGCAAGGTAGATGAGTGAATTTTTCCAGAACTTAAACTTTCAAGTCCAAAGTAGCTTTTTTTTATATCAAAACATGAACTGGAAATAAATGCTGTTTCTTCAAATTTATTTGAAAGCTCACAAATTAGGGTAATTTTTATTTCAAATTTTTGGACAGGAGAACGTGGTCGCAGATGTATAAAATGACGCAAGGAAAGAATGCACCTGGGTTGTTAATAAATGAAAAAACACAAGTACAATTGGGGAATTACTTCACAAAGCACAAGGGGGCCATTACCCTGCATTTCCCTCCACAAAAACAAAACTAGGGTCTGGTGTAGAAAGGCTATACAAACACTATAATCCACAACAAACCATAACGATTACAGCATAGAGGAAAAATGTTTTTATGCACGCGCAAGTTCATTGAACAGTTCTTGAAATCGAGGTTAATGAGTCGCATATTTAAAGCGTGCCGGGAAGCGCTAAATAATGAAATTGCTCCCTACCATTACTATCAGTGTTAGTGAGGTTTACTCCGTTGTTTATTGTTTGAAGGCTAAAAACAATAAATAAAACCAATATGGCGAAAGTTACAAAGAACAAAATATAAACAAGTGAATATTTTCTTCCTACCAACGCATCCAATTTTTCACGACCTAACTGATACGAAATTCGAACAGAATAATAAATTTTCTATCAATTTGAAAAGTTTCGCGATGAGGCTGCGTCCGGGTATAGAGCAAAAGACATAAAAATTTGACCATCAGTCAACCATTTTTTAGCAAAAGTTTAGTAAATGTCGAAAGATATTCACCAAAAAATGTTTCAATGTGATAAAAGCTTCGGAGCTAGACTAGGCAAGTACGGGGATAACTGGAATTCTGAAAATCTCAAACATTATCATTCTTAACACAAATCTTGGGTGCTGGCAACCAATTACTGTGGAACATGCAAATGGCCTAAAAAAATTCAAACTCATCACAATTTTTCAGGCGTATCCCACCGGTATATTTATCTTCTTCAGATGTTGTAGACTATCTTCTGGGAAAATCTTAAAGAGACTGCGTCTAATTTTGGAGAAAATTAGATTCGGATTTGTTTCTTGTAATGGCAGCAGGAATAATTGAAGTACTTCAAATTCAATTCAATTCAATTCAATTTTATTTGCGGAATACAATCTTACTACATGATAATGATAGAAAAGAATAAAAAAATTTGTATTCTACGCGACCTAAGGGAAGCAGAGCTTATCTAGCCTAGGCCGCAAATTAAATTT
>JAYJMH010002322.1:0-28763 GCA_036873815.1 Phacellophora camtschatica
GTTTTTTGCCAATGGACCGTATGACCAATCAGGGGTGGATGGGTTAAAAGCTTCTTAAACTATGCAGTAAATTATCTTTACAAAAAATATATATAACTTTCATAATTTAAGAAAATTAAAGAAACATAACTTGCCAACATATATATTATATATATATTCCCAAAACGGTGAAAGAAAACATAACGTCTGTCTATTTGAATAAGCTTATTCGCTATCGCTCATTGTTTAAATTATACGGCTTTACACAATATATGTATGATGTATTCTATACCAAATTATTATTATACATACTGCAGGAACATGTCTATTAATGATTTTGTAGTCACTGGATGCAACCAATTCGTAGTACACCTAAAAAGAAAAGAACAGCGTAAGATTCCTCTGAATACGAATAAAATTTAATTATACAATATTCAATCTACAAAAGCCAAGTTATACGACTTATAAATATACGACTCAGCAAATAGAGACTAATTCTGTAACAATGGTGAAATTGACATACTGGTTTCAAAGCGATTATCCGTCGAGAACAAAGCGAAACAGCATAGTTTGTTTTCATTTTCCAGTTGAAAGAGTTTAATTTTGTTCTCGAGGGATAATTGCTTTGAAAGTAGTGTGTCATGTTCTATGTTCAATTCGCCTATGTTCTTGCCTTACAAAAGAACACAAAGTTTTATCTTTTTGTGAGATATGCTAATTCTTTCTTTTTCACATAAAATAAAGTGGAATTTTAAAAGAGCTGTGGTTCAAAATTCATGAAATAAATCCATTTCGCTAAGCCAAAATATATCTAAATCTCACTAAATTTATCTCAATATCAATAATCAAAACTGAAAACGTGATAATGTGCAAAAGGTCGAGCAAATAAAAAATTCAAAAAATGAGGCACACAAATTTATTTAAAAGATGATTACAATTAAAAATTTTATGGAAACGGGTTACCACAATGTTTTTAAAATGTTTGCAAAAAATACATTTAAAAAAATCAAACGCATTACCTTTTCAAAACCTGCCTGAATTTCTTCTCTGACCTCTTGGTACCACTTAGGCCATACTTCTGAGTGATGGCATATTTTGCATACATACGGTATCTCCTCAGGTAATTCAGCCAGGCATTCATATTCATCGACGTTTATACCTTCACACTCCATGTGAATCCACTTGCTGCATTTTGAGCAATACATCATCTTTGTTTCATAATCGTTCTCGGAGTAAACATTTCTGCAAATACAACAGTACTGCCCTCGTCTCATCCTACGATCGCATTCTTCACATAATGTGAAATTTTCCATCCATCTTGATTCTTTACGCTAAAATCAAAGAATATGGTTGAGTTAATTTATGGTCATTGCTATGATTAATTGCACTGGTGTAAAAAAATTTATTTCATTTTTCGATTATAAAAACTGAATTTGTGTAAGTTGAAAATTTCATGCCTGATATCTGTAATAATCACATTTGAGCAAGTTAGAAATTTCATTCCTTACACATCCCAAACATCCGTATTACTATAGCGAAATTTAATGTTACTCCAGCAAAAGAATCGATACTTGATGTAGCCACGTGCATTTTACTATGCTATTTCACCTTTACTATGCAATCTCATTTCCTTATGTGTTACCAAAATTTTGATTCAACTTATGTTGAATTTGGAGTGGGACCCATTTTGTCCCACTCTCAGTTTTCACGTTATGAAATTAGAAAGACAACATCACAAGACTTCTTTCGCGAAATTGGTTAGAATGCTAAATATTTAAATTTTTTGCAATAAACAGGCGTCAACAAAGGGGCTTGAAGGTTTATGTCATCGTTGCCGTTGTTGTAACGTAATGAACCCTAATGTAACTAGGATGATAAATCCAGATTAAATGATAGATCTTCAATCATTCTGGCGCAAAAAAAACTAAACAACAATAAAGATAGAAAACAAACCTTTCCAGGAGTTTTTGCTCCACATTTTTCACATTTCACACATTTTGCACAAACCTAGCAAAAATAAATATTTTACAATTTTCATCAATAGTAAATATATATAGACTGTTATAATATTACAAAATTTTAATAAGTCACCGCAAGAATTATTCAAATAAAAATATGTGCAGGAAAACGTGCAAAAATCTGAAGTTCATTAAGTTCCAATAAAATGTTTAAATTTAAATAAAATGTTTAAAATTGAAAAACAAAGTAAAACGTAATAATTTCAGGGGGTAATTACGTACAGTATTTTTTTAATTAATTTTCGAAGTTTTAAGGTTAGGTTATCTCTAAATGATTTGGCTTGAATGTGTTTCTGTCTCAAAAAGAAATTTGAATTGAATCTATATATAGCTGTTAAACTGAAATAAATCTACAGAAGAGTTTAACACAACTACCAAATAACACCTTCGTCTCGCCTATGAAATTGTTTACATTTTGAGATTATCTAATCACTGCATATTTATTGGTTATTTAAATTTAAAAATATCGACAGGAAAACGAAATACAAAACTCCCCTCCTGCTCTCTTATCTTGGCTCAAGCTCGACATTTTCATGTCGGGAGTTATTTCCATTCAACAGATAAATGTCATGCAAGTTTTCACTTTGCAGGGGATAGCATCAGCAAAAAATCAAACGAAAAAACCCATAGTTCAACCTAATTAATCACAAACTCAGCATGGATTTACCCCCTAAAAATATGAAGTTCTAGAATGTTTATCACTGGAAAGAATAACCTTGGGTAAAAACGAAATAATTCGACTTACCCAATGATCATGAACGCCTTCTGTCTGCTTATGATAATTAGGTCCAAGACATTCTGCATGATAACAGTCATGGCAAGTATCACACATCAGCAAATTGTCTTTGAGTCCACAAACATTACAGCGTTTGCAACGATCACAAAACCACAGTTGTTCGTCAAGGGGATCAATCTCTATGCAGAATTCGTGATATGCCTCACTGCAGTTGATACACGTGATCATCTAAGTATATATAATATGTAGAGTCGTTAATGTACATAATTACTAAAGTTCGCTTCCACCTTATTTCCTACCACCTTAGCCTATTCACTCGCTCCGGGACATATAATGTTACAGGAGAAAAAACTGACCAACTAGGAGAAAAAGTTGCCGTCCCAATCACAGAGCAGTATTTCAGATTCGCTGTCATTGATTAGCTTAAAATCAAACTTACCGCTAGAAATGTCATTGAGAATGTTGCCTCTGGAAACTGTGAGAAATTTAGTGCAGCTCAAACTGCTCCATAAAAGTCACAGAAATTATCAATATAAATACTTTGATTTCTTCTGTACCTGTCAACTAAGGCGAATTTTGTAGCAATAGCAAATTGGCACACTGGTTTCAAAGCGATTATCCTTCAAGAACAAAACAAAACTCTCTCAACTGGAAAACAAAAACAAACAATGTTGGGGAGGCGATGTTTTCATTTTTTAGTTGAGAGCGTTTCGCTTTGTTTTCGAAGGATAATCCCTTTGAAACCAGTGTGTCAATTTCACTATTGTTACAAAATTCGCCTCTGTTGTACCTGTCTTGAAACACAATTTGTAACAGGTTCAAGGTGAGTGATTTTCAGCTGAAGTAAGGCCATCTTGCACCAAAACGAGATTAGGCCAACATTTCACACTCAAATGCGATGAGTCGTATTTTTAAATGGGATATGAATTCAAGCGGAGGAGCAATAAGACGAACATACGCAGTAAGTCTGAAATTACTTTTCAATTTCAAACGTAATCTAAAAACGGAGCTTGCAAAGCTTAAAAAGAATAAAAGGATACAAAGACAGCCCATCTAAAAGTAACTTGCAGCTCAGTTCACTGGGCGCAAGCGCACTTGGCATATTTCAAAACTGATTCACTGACTGTTCCATCTGATTTGGTAGTTATTTATAGACTGCCTAGTCCCCTTGTTGCGGTCACGGTTATATCCTTTGATTCTGTTTAGGGAAAATAATAAAGGATACAAAATTTATGTTGTGTTAACGCAACGCAACGTGTATGTGGAATGATAGATAAAAATAGCAGTTGACAAAAGTTTTAAAACTTATTACTAGTCCGTTTTTTCTTCATTATGTGGTACAGCAAGGCCCTGCATGTACGAAACCAATATTGTTTACAAATATTTCCTATTGTTCTTCTGAGAAAATGAGCCTGGAAGTTTCTTACATGTAAGTGGTTTCTTGAATGTAGTGCCTTAATGTTTTTCCTGTTGTGCGATATACCGCATTCGAGGAAGTTTTCCCAAACACAAAAGCACAAAAAAAAACAGAACTTATATTCTTAAAATGCAGATTTCTATTTGCGAGTTGTTGCTATTAGTTAACATTACCTTGAAGAAACCATAGTGAAAGCAAATGTCTTTAGATGAAATTGCAATAGGAGATTATCGTAAATTTTACCTTGGAGAAACCACCACTTCCACAGTGAAAGCAAATGTCTTTAGATGAAATTGCAATAGGAGATGTCACACAGAAGAAATTACCAGAATCGCAGTTAGTCTGTTCGTCTTGTTCTTCCTTAAAAAACAAATGCTTAAACAATAAGAATGCGTATCTTAGAAAACCCATTAGCCCTTTTCACCCCCTGGAAAACCACTTGGTCGTTTGCTGAACAACGGTGTAAAGCCCTATTTTCAGGAAGTAAATAGATATGAACATTTTATACTAATTTCAGAAACAGTAGCATACGTTTAACTCTTCAATTTGCCTTTCCCCTTATTCGCGACGCGCGCAATGTAGCCTGGAATAAGTGTATCCCGCCATGTGTTTCATGCAAGAAAACAATGCATTTCAATGTATTTATAGGAATTGTGAGGTAAGCTTGCTGGAAAATCACGACAAAAACACCGAAATTTACATCTTGAAGAATTAGAACCTGTGCCTACGTAGTATTTTCCAAAACTAGGGGACGATAAACAACTTGGAAGAACAACCAGGAAGCGGCGCTGGGACTTATGTGATGAACAACGAGAATCCAAAAATAAACTCTCGTCTCGGGAAGCCAAAAATGTCAACAACTAGCCTAGGCCCAAAAACGAAGGCATGCCACACAAATATGTTTAGAAACAGGCAAATCCAAGACCCTATCCAAGTTTCCTTTTGCAGGGGGTGGCACATACAAACCAACGTAATTTGAACGTAAAACTTGCGTTCAAATATCTGAAATTAATATAAAGTTCTCCCCGCATTCACCTCCTGAAAATATATGACGTTTACGTTTGTCAATGGGTTGTGTGGCTCTTCCCGGGCTGAAAGGGTTGAAGCTCTTAACAACTCTGTAATAACACCAATTTCTTTTAACATTTATAAAAACTTATGATATCAAAACACACTTTAAAAAGCTGAATTGATACTGACAACAAACAAATGCTGAAGAATGGCAACAAAGAAATACATACAGGCCATGGAAGTTTGACAGTTGGCTGTATGCCACTATATTGAACTTTTTTCAAGATGCGATTCGGCTTTCTTCTTGGAACCTGAGTTTTTTCGCTTCTCAGTTTGAAACCAGGCGAATAAACAAGATCATGGAGATCTTTGGCAGCGGCTTTATTTCCTTTTGATGAAGGTTTTGACTTTGGTTTGCTCGACGATGGCTTTTCTACCACTGACTCTTCGGGGAACCATTCCCTATTCTCAGAACTGGTTGATGCCATTGATGCCAAAGATTGCAAAGATATTTCATTTCTTGATGAATCATTTGCATTGACGTTCGCCACAACTGGCACTGGAAAGTTGAAAAGGCGGCATTAAAAATTTCTTAAATTAAGAAATAATAATGTATATACCTGATTTTGCAGAAACACAAATGTTGGTCTTTAATTAGATGTAATTTAGCAATTATTGAGTTAGTATTATCAAGTAAGGTATCAAACTTTAAGTTGAAGCGTCTTCTTTAGAATTCAAGTAGAAACAAAAATATCAGAAGGTAAACTCCTCCACAGCAGCTTTGCAAACATGCAGCGCCCAGGAGGCTTTTTGGGAGATAACCGGAATACATAAATAGTTATGCTTTATAAAGCATAAATAAAGAAAGTCGCGACGGAAATGTCTTTAGTTAAGCTTAAGCCAACACCAGAGCATGAAGGAAATCCACCCAGATCTCTCTGCCGTGTTGTCAGTGCTACAAAAAACAAATGCCACTTATTTATAATAAAGATTCACCTTCCTCTGACGTATCATCAGCCTTTAAGACTTCCTTCTTTCTTGCACAAATTCTTCTCCTGGAAGAATAACAAATATTCATCCAGCATACAATTTAAACACCATTTTAATACACCCTTTTAATTATTCATTTTATACTTTTAGATACAAGACATATAAGACTACTTATAAGATTTATTTAAAATTAACAGGTACAATATCCTGTTCACGTTTTATTTTAACTTTCATTTTAGTTGTCTTTTCTGCCGAGTCAAACCTTATTGCAAATTGTTTTTGCCAGTGACCGCTACACCAGTATATACAAGAATTATAATAAAATTGCTATCGCCATGTGAATAACAGGTGCTCCAAAAAAACGTAACAGCTTTGACGAGCTACCAAAAATCGTGTACTGCACGGATTACAATGATTTCAGTTGTTTTATTCACGTCAAAAAGACTAATTTAGTTGAAAAGGATTTTTGGCGATCTTTTCGACATTTGTTCTTCCGTTATAAACGATCTCACAGAATAACAACATAACAATGTGTAAAAAACAATACTACTGTGTGTGTGGAATTGCTAAATCATGTTGAGATAATGCAGTTTTTCTTGTTGAGCTGTTTTTCTCATGTGGAAACATTGCAAATTTCAGAAACAAACAAACTAACAGAAATGCAAAACACTTACTTGCAAATGAAGCTTGATTTCGTATTTTTATATTTCCTTAAATAAAGACAACAAGTAAATTGTGAGTTTTCGTCTAATATTTGCTTTCTATAAGAAGCCATACTCAACAAAAAATGCTTGAAGTAAAAAAATTGTCTTGAAAGTTATAACTTCCTATAAATTCTAAATATTTTCATATCACTGAACGATGAAATTATTAGAGATTTGTAACATTTTTTAGAAATTTGTGAAAAAATGTATCAGAATTAAAAAACATTAACGATTGCTTATAAAGCTCGTGGTGATAATGACGACGAGCCATCCAATTTTTGAGATCGACTAACAATGAACAAGCTATTCCCAATTCCCATCACATGCTTTAGGAATCGTAGTTCCTTTTTATTCTATTTTTGGTTTCCCATCGCCCGTGCATTTTTATTGTGTCCTAACACCCGGTGTGTGTTTTCTATTTTTAATTTCCAATAACCCATGTATTTTTATTGTGCAAAAAAATCGTGCAGTGGTAGGACAATTATAATGAATGGGTGATCAGAAACCAAAAACCAAGAAAAAAACACGGTAGGAAGCAATAAAAAGAGAAACGACGAATGGAAAACACTCAAAAATAAAAAACGCACACAACGATTCCGAAAATTGCAACAAAGTCAAATATTTAAATAAGCAACATAAATTTACCTGCAGTGAACGCAATCATTGCAATTTTCTTTCCTCGTGCACCCAGCACATGTTCCACACCTCTTAGAAACCATGCCCTTCTTCCTACCCGTCCCTGGATCATCGTTTCCAAAATTCAAATCAATCACTGACTTCTCCTTGTCAACATCAGGTCTACTTGATACCTTCAGAATATGTGCTTTATTTTCAATTTCACTTGGGTCTGTACTGAAAGGCATAACTTTCTTCACAATTTGCTTGATGATTTTAGTAACTTTTTTTCCTTCAGCATTGATTTCTGTCCTCCGTATCTTTCTCACAACGGTATAAATCTTTCGTTTGACTTTTTTTCTCTCGCTTGGATCATCATTCCCGACCTCTGCTTTCGCCCTTATTAGTCCATCGCCTGCTTGTGCGCCCAAACGCTGTACGTTAAATTCAAAATCTGAGTCTTCCGAGTCATACTCCTTTGAATTTCGTCTTCTGAAAGTTTTCCCTGCTTTCACAGAAATTTGCTTCTCTGAATCGTCCACAGCAGTTCTGATGATAAAACTTTTTCCTGATTTAACCTTCTTTACATCTTTTTCTCCATTTTTTGAAAATCGACGATTAACTTTCCGATCGCTGTGATTAACATCTTTGCATGTCTCACTCCCCTGTGTTGTATTCCCATCTTTGACACTACCGTCCACAAGTGTCTTTACAGCACCTGTTGTCTGCTGGCCTTGTTCTTTCAGCTTTGTAAAATATTCATCCATCTTCAATTCTTTCTCGCGCTGTTTCCTTATCTGTTCTCTCGGACTCAAAACACATTCATTTTTATCATCTTGGATTCCTTTGTTCTCTAACCCTTCTTCGTCGAAAAACGAATTCTCACATTTTTTCCCGAAAATCATTGCAACGGGATTCGTGAAAGTAACTGCTGGGGACAATTTTCCCTTGGAATCAATAAAATTTCCAACAAAATCTGAAACACTAGTACTTTCTTCATTTAACTTATCCTCTGTGGAAGTGTCCTTTGAAACTTTTAAAATAGGAGTGACCACCTTATGTACTATCCCGTCCGTTACAGTAGCTGTAAACGATTTCAAAGGCGACGAGATTTCATTATCCTGTGAATTATCCACAATCTCCAGAGCTGATGAACGACAAGCTTCTCCTAATATTTCTTCCCGTAAAGTCTGTGTGCTATTGAGACTGTCTGCTGTTAAAATATTCCCTTCCACTACATCACTTTGTTTCCGACTTTCAACAGAATCTTCAAGTATGCTCATTGCTTTTTCAGCATCATCAATATCATCTTGCATTTTAAAATGACTTTCCAAATTTCTTTCTTCTGCAACCAAGCGACTTGATTTGTCGTTTTGTTTCTCTTCGCATATACGTCTTTTGATCATTGTACTTCTATACACATCCTCTTCAGCGCTTTCAACAATTTTTGCATTCGTTACATCACAAAAATTATCACCTGTTTTGACTTCATCACCTATTTTGACTTCATCAATCTGTGCTTGACAAGAATTTTGAAAATTTACATCAAGTTCATTCTCTCTCATCTCAGAGAGTTGCTTGCCACCACCCGAATCAAGATGAGGCAACTGTGAAAAACTTTTAAATTTACTATCAGACGAAAAACTGCCACCTTTATCAAAAGCCTTTCCGGCCAAGAAATTGCATGAGTTTAAACTTTGGTTAATCCCACTTGACGAAGTGCCATCAGAACAGTTATCAATGCTTTTTATGGGAAATGTTGCAGTCGAAAGCCGAGTTCCATCATTTCCAAATGTGACATTTTTGAGTCTTCTTTTTTTTGGCATAGTCTTTTGCTTCGTTTTGTCTGTGTGAAAGAATTTAACTAAAGGAGACTTTTGGCCAAGAAGAGATTCGAGACTGTGAGGCACTTCTTCATTATCTGTTTTTCTCTCCTTAAGCTCCCTCAGAGAGTCAGTCGCTGATTTCTTAGTTTTCGCAGCTTTGACATGATGCTTCGGTGTGGCGGTGGATGAAGCGATAAACCAACTGTCCATTAGATTTACATCCTTTGGCTTAGAAGGAGTTTGAGGTGCACCAATAATACCTTTACTGCGCCATCTTACTGGTCGCCTGGTTACTTCTTGTTGCTGTTTTTGCTGACCTAAAGTAATTATTTTCGAAGCATCAGTGTCTAATTCAGTATCGTTGCTTTGTTGATGTAACAATTCATTTCCAGATTCAATGAACTCTTCCCTATCTTTAAGATCCGTTGACTTTCCATTGTCCTTCCGATTCAAACGAACTTTTATCTTACTTCGTTTGTGAGTATCCTCACAATCGTGTTCAAATGTGTTACCTTTAACACGCAATACAGCGTTACCGTCCTCGTGCTCTGGAGCCTCGACCTCTTCATCTGTGTGCACTGCTATTATATTATCGTGCAGCTTTCTTGCAATACTGCTAGACATAATATCCTTCTCTGCCACATATTCTATCCCATCAGTAGTTCCTTCAGCTATGATGTTGGATATTTTCGATTCTTGGTGTTCATCTCCAGTTGAAATAAGGTTTATATTTGTGTTGATGCTTTCTTCACGAGAAGAACTGTTCCGTTGGCAGTCAGCCATATTCCCGACATCGCTCAACGAAATATGAAAGTCCTTGCACACGTCAACCGGCGAACGAACAATGTCATCAACAGTAGCAATTGAGTAAGCTTCACTAGCTCCTCTAAAATTTTTGAATCGTCTTTTCCTGCGAAATTTGTCTTCCTGTTCTTTTCCATGGACAGAAGGTTGACGATTTTCAAAAACAGCTACACCTTTTAAAAGTGATTTCTCTTCTTCTAAGGGTAAGACACTAATTTCTCTTTGATTAATTATTTCGGTCTCTATGTTTTCAAAATCAACTCTTTCAGAAACGATTACTTCTTGGTTTATGCAAATTGGTATTTCTGACGTAGCAGCTTTCTACAAAACAGAGCACAAACAATATAAAAAATCTAATCATATTTGTTCAGATGAAATTAATTTAAGTTTCTACAAAATTAGAAAAAGCAACAGCCCTCCGAACCTCGTTCCCGGACATATCCAACGATAAATACTCCTAACTTTCAGCCCGTTTCTTTGGGAATGAAAACAATCGTGATTACATTGTTTCAAGCGATTCGATGCAGTTGGAAAATTTTGAATAGATTCTTGATTGTTTTTATCGCGAAAGAAACAACTTTTTTATTTTTAAATTTCGATTGGTTAAAAAACATTAAAAATATAGAAAATAAATGTCATCATTGCAAGAAATCTCTGTAGATTCAAAAATACAAAATGGTGTATTCTAACAATAGTCAATAAAAACACCCGGAGAAACAAAATTGCAACTTTTCCCCAGTATTTAAAATAACACAATCTACAGCTGTTCTATCGATCACACAATAAAACAAGACAAAACATGACGTAGACAAAACTGCTATCTAATAAAATAAGTGATCAGAAACAAATTTTCTCCAAAGAGTCTTGACTCACCAATCATGCAACTTCTTGCACTGCAAATGAACTAAAAAATTTAAAAGACTGCCTACAATAAAACGTTATCCAAGTTCGATCCAACTATGACAAAAATTTTTCAGTGCCTTTTTAATTTGTCTCTAATTGAAGTAAAATCACACTTTTCCTTGTAAAATGATACCGTTTGTTGATTCATTTAGAGCAATAAAATTGAAATCTAAAACAAACCAAATAGGTACATGCAACAAAAATTACCTTGATGATAGACTGTTCTGCCCTGTCACCTCTGCAAATTTCTAAAATGAGAAAAGATATGCATATTAAAACTCCAAGCAATTTTTAGCCTTTTAATATGTATGTATGCTTACTGCATTTCTGAAACATTTATGTCTATGTTTTATTAACTGTCTCTACCAGGTGACCCTCAAAAAATTATTTCATCAAATTAATTTTAAAGCTCACAGATCAGGGTAATATTAATTTAAAGTTTTGTGGTCGTAATGTTTTATGTTGTAAACTGGATTACTAATTGTGAATCCTGAATCTTGAGTCTTTTAGCACAAATAATACATTCGAAAAATTGCAGCTTTCATTTGCAATCCATCCAAATTGTGTGCAAATCATTTAAGTATCTTTGTTTAAAATGCTATCACTATTGACCAATTTTTCACAATCAAAATACCAAGGATAAACGTTTGGAAACACCTGCTGGTAACTTCATTAAACTGAGATAAAATATATATTCAAAACTCACCCTCAACAGTACTATGCGGGACATAATCATTATCTACATATGTCAATTTTTCTTCTTTGGTTTCCTCTTTCAATATTTTTGCTGCTGTTATAATTGTGGGTGACAATGTTCTTGCCTTCTTCCTGCTTGGTAGTGTTATGTTATAAACAAAATCATCCTTTTCTTGAACAGTCACCTTTCTTTTGGGCCTAACAAGACTCTTGTATTGTATTTTCATTTTTAGTTTTGAATTTGGGCTCAATATATTATCTCTCAATGCCTCACATTCAAAATCCTTATCTTCTATAATCTTTGCTTTGACAATTTCCACTTCATTCTTGTCTTCACTGATGCCTAGATCAGCACAAAAGCTTTTATTTGTTTGTTTCGCAGATGCAAGTTTCTTGAAAATTTGTTCTGTACAAAAAGTAGCAGGTTTTTCTTCATATTTTTCTACTTCCTGTGGAAATGACTTGTTTGTACTTCTATCCCTGCGATATGACTTATATGTTTTTGCATACGGATTGTCTGCCTCCAGTTTATTTGTGACATTGTCTTGCTTTGCAGCTGTCCCAGCAGCCTTCTTTGCAGTGGTTTCATCATGTTTATCTTGCATATGAATACTTGGCTTCTCATTTCTGTCTGTGTGCAATTTAGAAACTTTTTCTTGGATAATATCTCTGTTTCTTTTCCGATGAGAGAGATAGAAAGGAATGTAGAAATCATCTTGTAGTTTCAGTTTATTTGGTGAAATTACATTTCGGTATTCCCTGAGGCCAAGTTCTGTATCAGTGAAGCCATAAAACTCAGTTTCCTGTAAAGAAATACAAATAAAAAACTATATAATATATTTATAGAACTAATTGTTCATATGCTCCCAAAATTCCATAATATGAGTACAACAACAATTCTACCTTTTCAATTTCATGGTTGATATCCGTAATTAAGAATATGTTTTATTTTTAAGTGTTTATGAAATAAAACACAATAAATTTAATTTTGGTTCCATAATCAGCAGAGAAAAATATTTCAAATTTTTCAATTAGAGCAGCTGAACATTCACACAGTCAATGTTCTTGTTATAGTTTTAATGTAATTACAGCATCACACTGTTACTTAGTAATAACAATTTTTCAGATAAAAAAACAGAAATCAATTTTTGTAGTTGAAGAATTGGTGCCAGAAAACTAAAATTTTGCATTCTGACTAAAAGAAAGGAAATTAATAATAATTTAAATCAATTGATATATAATAAATTACTAATAATTAAAAAAGAGTGTTACCACAAAATGACAAATGTCTCCTAAAAGAACAAACAGTAATATAATATATAATATTTTTTAGCTTTTCCTAATTTGAGATTGCATACTTTTTCAAATAAAAAACATTATTTGAAACGTGTTTTTTTATAATTTTAACTGCCCCAAGCTGACTCAATCTATTTTGAAATGGATAAAAAAGTTCTGTAAATTTATTTGTTAACCAGAAATGTACAATGTTCACCAGAAATTTACAATTACGTTCCTTCTGTAACCTTCGGAAATGGTGGACAGAACTATTTCTCTTTTAGAGGTGCTAAATTGTGGAATAGCCTCTCAGTTGAGCAGGCCTCCTCCCCAAGTAGGTTTAAAACAGCATTATTTAACGGTCTAGGGTTTTAAACTTTCTTTTTCCAGCTTTTAATATGTGTACATATATATTATTGTAAATAAAGGATTTTATTGTAAATTTATCTTCATATGATTTGTTTATAATTTTTATCTTATAATTTATCTTATTTAACAGATCTAATATTGTAAGTTTTTAAAAAATGAATTGAAATGTGCTTTTAGTAAAGGCGAGGCTGCATAATTAGTGTGCAGCCAACATCAGAGATCTTTCTTGTGGTATTCTAGCAAGGTATTTTGGTTTAAGTGTAAGATTGTTGACATTTCTTAGAGAAAAGCATAAAACACCCCAGTAGGAATGCAGTAAAGGCCATCAGGTTGCTTTAATGCTCTCTGTGATCATCTTGATCATATATGTTTGTACAAGTCTTTATGAGAATTGAACAAGTAAAAAAGTGGGGTTTTAGCACCCTATAGTTTTGTGAGGAAACAACCAGTTAGGCTCATTATAACTTAGATGTGAACATTTATTTAGTCGAATGAAATTCAATATAAGACTTCACACTATTTTGTTACCAAATGTTCATTTGCAAAAGACCTTGAAATCAGCATTTTAACTCCTACCAAACTTATGGTTAACTTTAATTGTGAGTGCACAAGCAAACTTGTGTTATCTTCAGAGAAAAATAAAATGTTTTCACAAAAACTTTTCACTTGTCAGCTAGCTCCCCAATACAGATATTTAGCTTACATAAAATTTATTTTTCTCACTGTTTTCAGTGAATTCATGTAAACATATCTCCCCTGAATTTCAAACACAGACGAGCAATCATTGCTCCACAGTTGAAAATATTATGGCCAGCCCTGGGTCTATCTGTGATGGACATGAACTTGATGATTTTTCATCTTCTTGGTGATTTTTCATCTTCTTGGTAATTTTTCATAATGTATGATGTTTTAACAATTTTCGTTTTGAATCCAGACAGAATCTTGTAGGACCAGTGTCACTGTCAATTATAGAGAAATGTCCTTTGTCTGGAGGTATGATTCTTTTACCAGTAGGGTGCACAATACCAAACAGGTGATAGATAAACACTCATTTGGGTGATAATCACTCAATCGGGTTACAAATTATATTTAAACAAAGCTTTGCATCCCCTGTTCAGATGATAATTATATCATAAATTCAAAGGGGCAGAAAAAATAAGGCTCAGGGGGAGGCTTTTTAGAACACAGATGTGAAACAACAAAACAAAATGAGTCCCAAATATTTTTCGGCAAGCCCCACTAATTTTGGTTTTTTGTTGGTTTGAATAAAATAATCCTTTTAAAGTAACACATCCAGTTTTCCTTTATTTATTTTTGGGCTGCCATCCCGAACCCCGCCTCTCAATGGCCAAGTCTTCAAATAACGTTTTAAACAGTTGGTGGAACAAATGTTAAAATAAACTAAGAACACAAATAAGTTGAAAAGTGTCTGCTAAACTGCAATCTAGTCATGCTGTTTAAACAGATTTTATCACCCGATCGAGTGATTATCACCCCAGAATGAGTGTTTATCAGCCATTTGGTGTTGTGTAACCTTATTGTTAAAGATTTCACCAGTGCTGCATGCCATATTTTTTAGATTTGTGCACATATTTCATATAATTAATTCTGCTTCTTCTACCAAAAAAATCCTTCTCACTTAAACATTACAAATACCTGCATCATGTTGTGAAATTTTCAAAAGAATATATCATATAAAAGCCGAGCCTCCCTCCTCCCTCAGTTTGCTAAACAATTTAATTTAGGCCTAAAATATTTGTTATTATTTTATTAAAAATTGTTTTAACATTTGCGTTGGCTGAAAAGACAAGTTATTGTAAAGATTAAGATTATATACTGTTAGGTCCGTTTCGTATAATAGTTTTAGAACTTAAAGAAAAAAATGTCAGTTAAAAATTAATAACCCTCGATTTATTAGTTTAGGCCCTTCTTCTTTGCAATTATGATGATGGCCTAAATTTTTTGCCAAACCAATTACCTCATCTGAAGATTCCCCAAAAACATATCTAAACTCTTCTTCTGTGACAATTTCAGGAGCTAAATCTTGCCACGGAATCTTCTTGCCATGCTCACTGGCATCTTCATCGCAAGTACCCTCCATTGATGTTACTGAGTCAAAAGCGTCGTCTTCCTTCGATGTGGTTCTTTCATCGTCCATTTCCCACCAACACGAGCACAACAACAAACAAAGAAATGGCGCGCTTTATTTTGGTTGCAGAAATATTCTTTTAGAAAACGATCACTACTTTAACGAAAAAAAAATTGATTGGCTAAATAAAATAATTTTTAAAATCTGGCAACAAATTCCGTAATTCTCATCCATCATACATGCCGCCAATTTCCATTATTAACATTTATTTCAAAGTGGCCTAAATAAATTAAAGAATGGAAGGCCTATTTATAGGCTAATTTTTAATAATGAAGCGGCAAAAACTTTTATTGACTTAACCAAAACACAGGTACCCAGTATTATAATGCATAATTCTCAATCATAGCTGCGATAAAATATTTTAAAATGCTACAGCCCGTTTCTCAGCTTTTGTGATGAGGAAACTTGTTTACGTTCGAGCGCAACAATTCCCATTGCCCGTGAGTGACCAATAATAATAATAATAATACCAAATTTCCATTTTGGAGCAGTGTAACACTGGCGACTATGGTACACAAATTATTGAACAATCTAATTAAAAAAAATCATAGCTTCTCTTCCCAAAATGCAATGAGCACGAGATAATTTATTCATGAAAAAAATAATACTATTTGTTTTTGTATGTTATTCTGCATTCTAGGGCTGTTTTTCTTCATATTGTTAATTTTTGAAAACAAAACATAAACAAAAAAGGAGCGTACAAACTTAATACATCGCACGAATTTTCTTTCATTTTATAAATCATCAATTAAACGTTGTTTCAAAAAGCTCCCCTCCCAGTTTTTCAAAAATTTTGCAAAACATGCGGCCTTAAAATCTCGTTACCCGAAAAGAAGAACGGTCTTCAGCTTCAATATGGACTCATTTTCTGCAAAAGATTTACTTTTTATTATGCAAGAAATAATTTCCACTTCCATTTATACAGAACATGCAAATCATATCTAGCTTCCCTTATCAAGCACAGATACAGTAGAAACAAATCAAATCAATTCAAAAAATAAAATTGCATTAAAACATTTAAAATTAATGATAAACTAAAACCTTACGTTGCTTATCAACAGGAGATATGTCCTTTCAAGAATGAAAAAATTCCAACATTTCCAAGTTAAAGGTACCAAATCATACTTGATCATTAAATACAATAATCTTATTGAATTTAAAAATCATCTAATCCTGACACACCATCATCAATAATTTTGATACTACTCTAATACAGTAAAGACTCATAAATGATAAAGAAATTTACTGCTTAAGAAATTCAAGATAATAAACAAAGCATTTTGTGGGTAAACTCTATCAAAGCAATTCTCCTCCTTCTTACGAAGCGGATCATGCTAGAAGTAGGATTATCCGGGATTATCCTCTTCGATTCTCTTTCTTGAACACGACAATGCAATATGTAACAATAAAGAAAAGGTTTTACACCTATCAACACAACCAAGCGAATCACAATAAACAACACTACACTCAAAAGTGTGAAATCTATTGTTTCAAGAGCACTCGATGAAATCACAATAATCACCAGGTGCATAACTTTGCAGTTTTGTTTCTTGTGGTCATGGTTGCATTTATAGGTGTGAAGTCCATTTGTTTAGGGCGTCATAGTGCATTGCATGTGCAGACTTAACTTTTCCGTTTCACAAAATTCTCCTTTCTTTTAGCTGAGATGTATGAAATATAGGCGTGCGAGTCAAGTTGGTGCATTGTTAAAAACTTACTAAAAAGCGTTAACTACATGTGTATATTTAAATTTATCCCTGCAAAAATTCACGGTCGACACAGCAGTCAATTCTTGTCAAAGAGTATAGTGTTACGATCTTCTAACTAACAGCGTCCTTTCATGACCCGTATTAAACTCTCATTTTCGCATTTGTTCTTGTTTAAAAATGTTTTCCGCAAATTTTTCTTCGTAAAAAGCGATGAAATTGCTCTCAGCCTAATTGCAAAAATCAGCCAGGCTAAAACTAAATTGAACGATTCATCGCATATACCAAAAGATAAATTACTGGGGCCAAACTCATATCTCATCAAATAACGCGATACGAACAACTCGTCTTAATACGCTAAGATAAAGTATCATTACGCGAATCAATTTGAAAACAACAAAATGTGTTCATGAAATCCAAACTTATCCAATATAAGACACACTTATCCAACATAATAGCAGCTTCATATTGGTTTTATAAGAATTCTTCTCGAATTAATCTGAGCAAAGAGCGGGTTCTAAAGTAAAGTGTTTTCTCCTCGATAAGTGAATTGAAATACAACCGTAAAATAGAAATCGTTTCCATTGTTTTAGAATCGATTACATGTGCCATACACAGGCAAATTGTGTGGCAGGCTACAGAAGCAAAAATTATCATTTAAAAGTCATTTTTAAATCACACATGTCAAAAATTAGATTGCGAGACATTTTTGAGAAAAAAGATTTTCTTTTGGGGTCTTTGTTTTTCTGTTGCACTGCCAAATAAATTTTCAACGACAAGCTGAAATATTTAGAATTCGTTAAAATATTTAGTCAAAAGTTCAAAGAAATCATAATATTTTATAATAATGGTAATTTCAAAGGTGTTATGGCTGTCGAATTCCTATTACTATTACTATTGCTCCGTCCAGCTTTCCAAGAAAAAGTAAAACAGACCTAAAATTGTCAAACATTAAAACGCTGATAATTTTTTGAAAGCATGATGAGACGAATGCTCTTGTAAATACGAAATTTTGATAAAAATTCAAAACGCCTTCTCGGTAGACTTTACATTCAAGACTTTGATTGATCACTTCTCTCTCACTCTCTAATCTCTTCAAGGACATAAAAACACAACAGTGTGGACAATGATAAAACAAGAATTTTCCAAAAGGAATTCTGCAGAAAATATTCCGGTCTTAATTAAGTGTTTTCTTTCATAAATTAAATTGATGAAACCATGCTAGCCTCTGTTCTCCCTTCAAACGCTAGCCTCTGTTCTCTCTCCCTAGCCTCTGTTCTCCCTTCAAACGCATCTCTTTCTAGCCCCTCTCTCTGGTTTAATCTTTCTCTGGTCTCTCTCGGTGCAGTGCATTCTGACATGGTAGATACCAGATCGTAATGAACATAACGACATAAAACATCTCTAGATATATGACAAATAACAGTTTCACATTTCTTTCTTAAAATGTTATTAACGAAACATATATTTGTCAAACATCTAGAGATATCGTGTTATTACCTTAACATGAAATAACACCGACCAACGTAGAGCTTGTTGAGCCGTTTAGGCTCTGAATACGAATAACATTAAAATTATATATATATGTATTTACAAACATAACTTAGCTCTATTTCAAAACTGGCTTCAACCCAAACGCTAACTTCGGTCTTGAGTTCTTCTTGTTCAGTATAATCTCCTGCGCAGCCTTCTCCGACTTTTTGTACGTCTTTTCTAAACACTGTTTTTCTTCTTCTAATTGTCTTTGCTTTTCAAGTAACTTTAGCCTCTCTTCAGCCTGTTCATCAAAGAAATAGTATTTCATATAAGAAACCCTGAATTTTTAACATATTTGGAACAGAATGAGCCATAGGGGTCAATGTTCTTCGAAAGTTGTTAGGAAATGACATAGGGAAAAAATTAAAGTTATTTAGCACTTGGTACATGTTGCTTTTTGGGTGTAGAGAAGAAATTAAAAATTACATGGGGAAGAATTAAAGATATTTGGGACTTGGTACATGTTTCTATGAAAAGTTACATGGTGTAAATTTAACAGTCTGAGAAGAATATTGGCCGCTGAAATAGGTAATGACAGTTGCAAAAACCTCTAAATCAATCAAGTAACGGGGGTAGAAGTAGGGAAGAAGGTGAAAAATAAAATTATTTAAATATTTATAAAATTTAGTGATATGAATTTTCTCTGTGCAATGTTGAAGATAACAATGATGTTGAAAAAATATCTTTTTAAATCGTTCAAATAGAAAGT
This sequence comes from Phacellophora camtschatica, assembly GCA_036873815.1. Lineage (NCBI taxonomy): Eukaryota > Metazoa > Cnidaria > Scyphozoa > Semaeostomeae > Ulmaridae > Phacellophora > Phacellophora camtschatica. Next base: position 19,444 of record JAYJMH010002322.1, read on the forward strand.
ATACATAAAAGTTCCCATTCCTTTTCAAATACAAGTAGGTTACCAGTAAGTCATGGCTTAAAGGTCAAAATTAAATAAATTTAATACAGTGACGTCCCCCTATAAGAAACCACTTCATAAGAAACTCAGTCCCTGCATTTTGACAAAAACAATGGGTTAATTAAATGAGAACAATAGCATTACGTCGAAAACGGGTTTCTTATAAGTGGGACGTTGCTGCACTTGAAATGAGAGCAGGAAGACTAAAAAATTGTCAAAAATTAGTCCAGTAAGCAGATAAGAGAGACGTACATTCAACACTGAAAAATACTATTTAATTCTACTTAAAAATCCAAACTTAAAAAATGGTTTTAGTAATTACGGGTAGATGTAAACGATGTTTAAGAAGTTATATAAAATTATAAAGAATCAAATAAAATGCAACTCACAAGTTTCAATTCAGCATCCTTGAGCTTGTTCTCTGCTGCAACTAATTCTTTCTTGAGCTTGCCTATTTGTGATTTGTATTCCTCCTAAAATTTGAAACACAACAGTAAGAACGTTGTAATGCAAAGACATTTCACTCTTCTGCGTCGCTTACAGCATAAACGACACCAGATCAAAAAAAGATTCAATCTGTTCATTTTTGTGTTTGCGTTTTGTTTACAAATAGTACACGATGCTCTTCTAATTAGTAGCAAGTCTTTTAAACAAATGAAAATGAAAGGATAAAACTGGTTGTGCCATATTTAAAAATAAACACTGCATATTGACCATACATATTTTTCAATAACCATGAAATATTTTTCATTGCAAGTATTTCAAAACACATTAACTGAAAAAAGTTTAGTTTAAACTTGATTGACGATGTCGCTCAAAATGGCGACCATTGTCTTGACGCATTGAATGCCGTCGCACAAGATCCCTGACAACCACTTGAAAACACAATCACGATAGCTTCGTATCCTAGACCATCAATCCCAACGCTTGTCACGGGATAATGCATAAGTATTTTAAACAATTAAACAAACTTATTACAATTAAACATGCATAAGTATTTTTAGACAATGATACGGTTCATTGTATATTGTTGTTTTTCATTGGTTACTGTATACTATGGGGAAGGTAAGCATCAAATTTAGCAAAGGAAATATGCAGAATCACACTTACGCTTCAGCTGATATTTTGCTGTATAAACACTGCATACGTTTTTTGTAACAAAATGCAAACACACAAACATCAAATTAAGTCTACTTGTATATATACTACTTTGCTGAAACCAGTAATGATTGCATACAGCGAGAACCCGCCAATAACAAAACTGACTCGTAAGAAATAACTAACTGATTTTTGACAAACATTTTTCAAATTATTCTTGAAAATTAAACTAGGTTAATTTATATGATGGAAATCATTTTAGATAATAGAGGAGTATTGCTATGACTCTTCTATGAGATTATTGGCAGTATGCATCAGCCCAACTCTGACTAATTTGCCCAAATATTAAGAAACCAGAGGACAGGCTGATTTTAAAAAGCCGATTTCTAAGTGACAGGTTCTTTTAAAGTCCCATAGGCCTTGAGAAACACAACGTAATACATAAAATCAAAATTATGCGTGTTTTCCTGCGTTTTTTGACAGATCCGACGTCACTTTTGTCAATAGGGACTCATAATCTGCATGGCCAGACTTCGATTCATTGCGTTCGATTTGTGAATAGTTAGCAGTTCTATAGGCATTCGATCATCAAGTATAATGAATCTTCGGAATAATTTCCCACCGCTAGCTTTTGTGGAACTTTCTATTCCTGAACAAAGTCAAACAAAAATCTTCAGTCCAGGTTTTAACCCTTACACCCCAGGGAGGGATATATGACTTATTGACAAACAACATATAACGTCATATTTTCAAGTGATAAATGCGGGCAGAACTTAGCATTAATTTCAGATGTTCAGTGTATGTTTATCATATAAATTAATATAGGTTGGATGTGCTACCTCCTGCAAAATAAATATTGCACAGAACTTGCCTGTTTAGCAGAAATAAATCCGGGCGTGAAAGGGTTATGTTTGACTGATAATGAGTCCCTATTCACTAAAGTGACGTCCAATCTGTCAAGAAACGCAAAAAACAGGGACTTGTGTAATAGGTCCACGGTGTGTGTACAACCAACAGTTGGTTGTACAATTGTCTTTTGCAATTGCAACAACGAAAAAGGTCAATTAAGCTCAATAGATGTGACTGCTTTGTCGCGTGCATGCAAACAGCTCCTCCTCCGCAACTTCTACTTACATGTAAATCAAGCACGCAAAACATAAAAAATCGCTTATTTCCTCTCACCTCTAGCATTCAAGGAGAGCAAGTGTAACATCACAAAAAGCCTAAACGAAGGCTGTGAATAGCTACGAAGTGGAAGAAGCTTGCTGCGTCATAGACAACTTACATGTTCCAAGGGTAATGTGAGCTTTATAAATACCCCTCAGCAAACAATTTATATCGTCAACCAATGTTTCGCTCACAAGCTTTTTTCTTATATAATCCTATACGGTACAATGAGAAAGATGACGTTATGAAACGATTTTTAAACTGGACCTTGACTAACAACCCTATGGAAAAAAAGAAAATGTTTGATGGATATACAGAGGATCTAGCAAAATAACCTGCCAAAAATTCAATTTATTGAAAAATAATTATAAATAATTGAAAAATAATCATATGAAAATTTGGCAAAATTTCAATTAAAGAAATGAACGGATTTATTCAGATTTCGAAATTTTTTGAAAGAGCAGCTTGGCAATATTGGTTAAAGCCAAAATTGCCCAATTGTAATGAAATAAATTTACAATCTAACTTTCAGCCATTTTGCTACACAACAGAGTTTTAGAAACGTTTTTTAACAGAGTTTTTTAAATTCAAGGTACACATTGCCAAATTCAAGGTACACATTGAAAATTTTAGGTCACATAAAAAGGCAAAATATATAAAAATTTTTCACATGATGAAAGATTATTTTCTTTCTACTGCAGCTTGCAGTACCATAATGACCATGCAGGGGGCACATGACCTCACAGGCTGGAAAAATAGTGCAACCAAGAGACCGCCGGTTGGAGGCACGTTTCGAAAATTACTTCTGTAGAGGCACTTTTGGAAATTTTCAATGCATATGGTTTTTATAAAATAAAACTATTCTTAATGCAGCAGCTTTCGCAGGCCATTCCAAAGGTTGGAGGCACTAAAAAAATTCTGGGTCCATGGCCCCATGGGAATTCTTTAGCATGAGTGCTGGAAGCACTAATTTTATATAATTTTAAATTTTTATTCCGTAAGAAATATAATTTCTGGTAAAAAGAATCTTTTCCACTCTGCTCAACTGCCAACATTAAATATTTTATAATATAATAAGTGCCAATAATTATACACCTATATTACGTGATTGATGTATATTCTATTCTTCGTAAGAAATATATATATATAACTATCAGCTGTGATTGATTAATTTCTCTCTTGAAACAAAACATTTCTTTAATTTGCTGCTCAATAAAAACAGCTTCTGTGCACTTAATGAATAGAGTTACAAAAAGCTTAATAACCAGCCCTGATACAGTTTGTGTCTGTAAGCTTACAAAGATATTAATAAACATATAATTCCCAAATGCATTTTCTGGTTGATTTGAGAGAAACCTTACATTTTACCTTGAAAGCTATTCTTGAGCAGATGTTTCAAAATGAGCATATACAATGATAATTGGCAGATACACAGAAAAATGTTAGCTTTTCAGTTCAAATCACGATGCATATGGAGCCTTGGTGTCTTTGAAATTAAGTATCTTTGCTGTTGTATTCACTTAATAGCACCTAGTACAACTGATATAGTACAACCAAGTAAAACTGATATCAATAGATGCTCTCATGCCTCAAGAACCAAAATGTAATAATAATAGAAGAGAAAAATAATATGTGAGAGAATAATACTCTACCTCTTTCATTTTGTATTTATCTATTATTTCCTCTTCTTTTCTTTCATATTCAATTTGCAAATGTTGCTCAACGTGCTTTTTTGCTTCCTCTACTTTCTTCATAACTTCTTCATCAATGTCTATCTTTCTTTTGGCAAGCTCTTCTTCGACTCTTTTGTTTACAATATCTTCTATTCTCCTGTGTGTCTCTTCCTCTATAAATTTTGCTTGCATTTCTGACGCTCGACTATGAGAAACATGAATAAAAATTCAAAAACGTAATCTTGACATGCATGGTGTGTGAATCTTTTCTGAAGGTAGAAGAATACTTGCTTCGCTTCAGACAATCTGTGATAAATTATGATGAAGAAACATAACAATAAAGATTTTTGTTTTATATTATTTGTAAAGTTGCTCCTTGCTCACTTACAAAAAAAATGGTGAGAAGAAGCTTTAGTGCATATTTACTGGTTGAAAGACCAAATAAACTAAGACAGAAAAAAATGTGCAAGAATGGAGAAAGGAAGTGTAAAATGCAAAGTATTATACTAATAATAATACAATAATTCCTCGGATAAGAACCTGGACGCTTTTTTAAATTCAAGCATATTTAAGTGGGCTATTGTTCAAAGTGGGTGCTTAAAGGTAAACATAAACCTTGAAAAAGTCAACAAGATCTACAAAATTGTTAAAACAGTTGTTCTGAATGATTCTCTTGAATTCCAAATCATTTATTTAATGGCACTTATTATGTTTGACCTACAGTAGTTGGGCCCTTTAATCTACATTTGAGGCAAAACGGTAGATGCACTATGTGAGAATTTGATTGTCCAGAAAATTTTGTCACAATTTTAAGACCAAACCATTTTAATAATCTCTTCAATCCTTTGAATAATATAAAATCAGCAGTCAGCATTTATATTTTTGTCAAGTACTGCAATGAAATTCATAAAATAAATTCATTTCATTAAAAAAAAACAAAACGAATAAACAAAACAGTGTATCATACATTTTTCTTTGCCTTTCCATCTCTTCATTAACACTTTTTTCAGTTGAATCTCTTTTAACATCATCCTCAGGATATTTAGTCCTTCGGTGAATACTTCTTCCAAATCTGTCTAAGCTTGGTGACCTACTTCTTGAGTACCTCCATCTTCGTCTTGGTGATCTACTTCTAGATTTTGATCTTCTCCTTCTAGTATCCTTTTCCTATTGAAAATATTATCATTATTTAAAACATTGAATCATAACAATATCAAATAACCATTTTCTATGCATGGCATAATGATAAAACATAAGTGATTAATATTTTTCTCATATCTACCTATCAGTACCTATCAAACCATGAAAAATTTTCTGATTGAGCCTATTTTTTACAAATATATTTTATTGCTTTTCTATTGTTCTTCTGAGTAAATAACTTTAAAGTTGGATTGGAAAGTTTGTCATGCAAGGGGAATAAAGGATCATGTTAAAATATATTGTTCACTTTCCTGCAAACCTTACAAACTTTCCATTCTGGCCTAAAAGTTTCTTATCAGTGGTTCCCCATGGTGGAATTTGTTTATGCCATTTGCCAAAGATTTATGTAAATTTCTATTGTGCTATTGCTATTTGTTCTATTCGTCTCTATCCGCCAAAGATATCTTTGGCACAAAAAGGCCCCCAATTCCAGACTGGATATGTAGGGCTTTTAATCAAGGAAATATAATATTCAATTTATTAAAAATTCAACTTCTGAAGCATGAACTTATAAAAACACAACCTTTCGAACTTTATCGCTCCTCAGGATAAAAGATAATCAAGAGAGCAAGAGTTAAGAAAGAAAGTTTGAAGGGTAGGTTCGAAAAATTAGCAATAGAGTGTGACATAGTAAGTAGCAGAAATGGAAAAATATTTAAAGGAGAATGAGAGTAGCAAAGGAGAAAATGAGCCTACATATTTAAAATATTATGAAAGGTATGAAAAATGTTTATTATTTTTAAAAGTTTTAAAACAATGCGGTTTTCTAAAGTTTTTAAAATTTGGTTGGATCTCTTGTTGCTTGATAAGTCTGGAAATTTGCATGTTTTGCATGGAAATTTGCATGATTTGACATCCATGGTAAGAAGGTGTAGTTTATGATCCAGATGCCTCAGTTCAATCAAAAATTGATTATGCTTTCAAAGTTTATGGAGCTGCTTCTGATAAACTTATAAGTGACATTCAAGTACAAAATAGAATCCTAAAAATTATAACCTATGACCAACAGAAGCAAATTTTGTAACAATAGTGAAATTGACACACCAATTTTAAAGCGATTCTCCATCAGAGACAAAGCAAATTCTCTCAACTGGAAAATCCAAAGATATCAACCTGCAGTCAGCCCTATGTTTTGATTTTCAGGTTGAGGGAATTTGCTTTGTCTTCAGTGGATAATCATTTTGAAATTGAAGTGTCGATTTCACTATTGTTAAAAAATTTGCCTCTGTTCCTATGACCTAAAAGAAGATCAATGATATTATACTAATTTACTCCACAAAAATTTAGATGCTTTTGCATTCAGTTTAAAAAATATAAGATATATATATATACCAGGTGTCCTAAAAAATGGTAACAGCTTTGATCAAGGTTACCACTGCGATTTATTCGAAACAATTTATTTGAAATGTTTTTCAAAATATTTCTTGGTAGTCAACTTCAAAATTAATACCTAGTTTGTCATCATTTGTGCATCAAGAGCTGAGATATTAATTCTGAAAGTTCAAATTTGCCTCCAACCCAAATTGAGAGGTCTAGATTTATGTCTAAACTGCGTCTTTGGATCTCCTAAATCATAGTGTTTTACAAAATGAATTTAATGGTGCTTGGAAGCACACTCAGAAAGAAACTGAAAATTAAATTCTTATTTATGGATGCAGCCACTATGAAGTGTTTTCTCTTTTTTCAGCATTTTGTCCAAAATCTACCAAAATAAAACAGCAGCAGTGACTAGCAACTGATTTTCATGATTCTTTTTGGAATCATTATTCAGAAGTGTTTTCAAAAACAAAGTATGTTGTCTGGAACACTGCTGTGGTTCAGAAAATACTACTATATGACCTTTTAAGAGCATAGGCCAAAATCAAAACCTCTGGTTTTGAGTGGGAGGCAAATTTGAACTTAAAATGTTACTATCTAAATTCTCAAAAGACCAATATCAACAAAACAGATTTTAATTTCAAGTTAACTATCAAGGATTAGTTAAAAAATAATTTTTGATAGATTTTCTCTGCAATATCCTTGATCAAAGATGTTACCATATTTTGGGACACCCGGTATATCAACTTATAACATAATAAAATTAATTAGATAAAATAAATTACCATAATCGTTCATACTACCTTTGAGTATGAACGATTGAGGGACACAGGAGGGACACAGGCCATAACGAGTGAGGGACACAGGCCATAACCTTTCAGTTTCAGGCACATACACTTGCTATTCTCGCAAATTAAGGGTTTCTGCGCTTGGCGCAGGGAGGCCCACCAGGGCGATGCCGGTCCTTCCTCTCAATGTGGCCACACCTCGTGATTCCTTTTGCCTTTGCCTGGAATTACAGAGAGTTAGCAGCTCTCCTCACACTTTCACGGTATGTATGAGTCCAGCGCCCTTAACCACTAGGCCATGCTTTCAATTTACATTCATACTTTGCTTGCTCACCACATTATTCTTTAATGTTACAAGATGTTACTTAGGGGCTGTCGCTTTTAACTTTTTTAAACGGAATTTTTCTGTTTTAAGATATGTGCGACCCTCTCCACTTTTATGGCAAGCAGTCAAACAAACGCGCGATGTCGCAACACAGTAAAAAAGCAATTTGGTCTTTTTGTTTGCATAATCCTAGCTTGGTCAGCGGTCAAAACGATTGGCAAGTGCAAATTTTCTCAAATTTTTGGGCCTGTTGTCACTGAAAAACATTTGTTAAAATACGAACGTTATGTTTCAAGCAAAAAATAATCCTAGCTGAACTTACCTTTCTTCTTCGTCTCCTTGGTGAAATGCTTCGACTCCTGGACCTAGAAGAAGATTTTGGCATTTTGATTCAGCTGGCGACGATAGGAAGAAATGGGAAGCACGTCTCTTTGTCTTGTTGATGAAAGTGTGGTTTTGGACTTGAAGTCCTAAAGCGCATGCGTATAAACAACAGAAAGCGACGAAACCCATGGCCAACTTTTTGGGGTGCAGGATTTTTGCAATGAATATATAACCGAATGTGCCCCTTTTATGAATAAAGATTGCAACTTTCTACGAAAGATATAGCTTGTTACATTGTTCTACGGAATTTTGTATGTAGGGGACCATTATGGAATCAAGGTCTTTCGATCTTTTAATGCTATCCCTGCCACTTTAGTTTAGGGGTATGTGGTTTTAAAATATTAGATTTTAGTGTATTTTAACTTTTGTAATTTCTTGTAATTACATGTCTGTAATATTTTATACTTCTTTTTTAAAATTATATTGTAAATTTTAATTTTGTGGCATAAAAATACATACATACATACATACATAATCATATGAAATTGTCAAAATTTAACTTGCAGGACCCCATTGCAGAAAGTGGAAACAGAGATCTAGGAGCCTGGGGCACGAGGGGCACTGTCTGTAGCCCCCATAAGACTTTTTGGAAGCCTTTTCATGAGGTGAAATGTCCTTTTTTGGTTGATATTTTAAGGCAAATGCGCCTATTCTGCCCTTTTATTGAATAAGCCATCATATGCCCCTAAAAAATGAAAAAGTGCCTTTTTTTTCTTCGTGCCACTCCCCCCCCCCCCCCCACTTTTGAAAATGTTCCTACTCCCCTGGTCATCCCCATCTTGTTGCTGATTAATTTATCGTAGACTCGAATTAAATTATATTGAGTTTGGCGATAACGCGCCTAAAATGCGACGGGTATTTCATTGATATTGAAATCAAATAGTCTTCTCTCGATACTCTGGTGTCAAATTCAAAATGGGGCCATTTAATGCTACTTTTCGGGATTGACGCCAGAAAATGTTTCCTTACTTTCCAGATGCAATTGGATCGATTTATCATAAACATGACAATATGAAACAGAGCCGCACTAAAGCTGTAACACATCCGAGGCACTCGAATTAACAATAGTATTACCCTAAAAAATGTTAGATAGACTTTAGTGCTGTTTACTGAAATAGTTTGTTTTCTGAGTTTTTGACCATTTTAAGTTGCAGAGAAAGGCACATGTGAAGAAAATAGTTTTATCAAATTGAAGCTTGAAGAGGTGTATATACATTTTCATGAAGGATATTTTTATGGAGCGAGATATTAGCTACAATCTAAGGCATGGCAATGATGCTCAACTCCCAAAGGTGCGAACCACGTCCTTTGGGATTGAGACCATAGCCT
>JAYJMH010002333.1:0-28752 GCA_036873815.1 Phacellophora camtschatica
CTCTCTGTAATTCCAGGCAAAGGCAAAAGGAATCACGAGGTGTGGTCACATCGAGAGGAAGGACCGGGGTCACCCTGGTGGGTCCCCTTGCGCCAAGCGCAGAAACCCATACCCTGCATAAATAGCAGGTGTATGTGCCTGAAACTGAAACTGTATGACCCGTGTCCCCTGCTGGAAACAAGTCATCTCGAAACTTTCGCGGGCAAGGCACGTTAAATACGATAACTCAACTCAACTCAAACTCTTTTTCAGCGGCTTAGGCCTACTTCGAAATGTAAAAGGAGGTTTGCAGCAATTGCATACATACGCTAGTCATTTCATGCCATTAAATATTTATTGGACTTTTATGAGAATTATGGGAAAATGTTGTTACTCGCTTACAATAGATTAATGCAGGTTGTGTCAGTATTTGAAGGTCACGTGTATTTTTTCTTTGGGAATGGTTGTGTTAAAGACAAGAGGCAAATATGTTTAACAATGCGAGAAACACACAAGAGTATTAATCCAATATATACTGAAAATCTAATTATCGATTGTGGAAAAAATATTTTTGCTCATAAAACTAAATCCAACATTCGTATGGATTTAACACGATTACGGTTAGACTTAATGAAATTCCAATTAAGGATAGATTGCTCATGACCGCAACAGAGGTCCGACTTCTTACTCTACATAATAGAGACTGGTCATTAAATATTGCGAGGGGGGATTGAGGAGGAATTTGTTTCACATAACGAATTGATCTGACAAATAAGTTAAAGACCCCCTTGTAATTCACAGTTTTTCTAAAGGTCCACTATTTTTGATGCAAAAATGTTTGTAATTTCAAAACTTTCCCTTCAAACTTTCCCTTCAAAATTGTTTAATGCCCGGAGATTTTGCTCATTTTTAGATTTTGACTGTCGTAGTTCGATGGAAGTTAAGACTCTACATAGCTACCGCGTGACACCAAAACAACTACCCCCGTCTGCAAGGCTATGGTTAAAATCCGGGAGAATTAAATTTTGAAATTACATACAAAACGATGTCCGAAGGGCAAATTTAGAGTTCATTTCGATATCATTCAGTCGTCTGCAATCACTTTTTAAATGTTCAAAACTGGAAAATAAAATAGCCTTCGTCCGTGAGCTTTCGAGTCATAATTCGTTAACGAGCGTCATTCGATTCTTCCAGTCCACAGTTTGACATTCAAACAGTCTTCTTGCTTCTATACCGACTTGAGGAGTTTGATTAGTGAATCTTTCAAATTTTAATCAATCAAATTTTAAAGTCCTAAAGCGCCATTAAAGCCAGCAGGTTGTTTTAATTTTAAGTTTAAATTTTATCTATCTGTGTACGTATGTGAATGTATGTACAATCCAAATATTTAACATAGCAATGATTTAAAACATACGTCAAAGAGAATATATGCTTGACATGACAAAGTTAAGATTTACGTAAACAAATTACCACAGAGTTTTTGTCCATCAAGGGATTTTCCATTGCTAGCAAAACACAGCTGTAAAATATCAGCAACAAGATAAAGTAGTCGAACCATTTATTGGCACTGATAACTTGGAGCAATTTACGGAACCTAAAAAAATAATACCAGTAATTAAATTTAATCTTAAAATTATCAATCAATTTTAATTTCAACTTTTGGCCAAGTAAATATTGTTTCAGATGACTGGATGATATCCTTAACTCTACGTTTACCCTTCAGATGTCGTTTTATGCACAATTTGCGATTTTTAGTTTTACAGATTTCAAGCTACAGCCCCGAAAATGGGGATAGTTGTTTATGTTTTAGATGCTGAATTCGTAATCTTATTTAAAATTTGTCATTGTTTGGAGACTTCCTGTTTTCAACTTCCGTTGATGCCTTCAGATTAGAAATTTAAAATCTTATTTGTCGCCTAGCATAAGCTTTTTGTCCGTGGGTGTGTGCGTTGTTTTCCGGGTTTTGAACGCATTGCTGAGACCACCATTATTCTTTTTTATAAGAACAGCTTGCCTAGATTTGTTTTAATTTTTAGGCTGATTTTAACAAACTAGCTACCCCCACCCATGGGCGGATCCAGCAGAATATGGCGACCGGTTTTATATTGAAAAGTAGGGGCCCGGAAAATTTTATTAGCGACCATTATTTCTTTAACTCCCTTTACTTTGGTTTTTTTTACCGGTTTTTCAAACCGCTGAAACCGGTCTGGATCCGCCTTGCCACCCTTCTCAAAAACACCTTTAAAGTGTGTTTCAGGTCAAGTGCTTCACGCCTGCATGCTGTTCTAGTACTTCAAGCATGATGTACGATACTAAGAAATTTGACCCCAATCTCAGCCTGGTGTTTCTTATAAAGGTTGTTGTCATAAAAGAAAAGTGTGTACTGTACTTGAATACATGATTTCTTTTGCACATTAAAACTTCCATGCCATTGCTACAAAAAAAATTGATTGATTGATCGGCTACTATTTTAGGGATGTTTGGCCAACAAGTGTCCTACATTCCTTTGTTGCACATGCTAACTTAGGTCTCCAAAATGACCAAGCGTTCTGGGATAATGATTTAATTCCATTATCTTACTCAGCCTAAAGCTTAGCATTCGTTGGAAACTCCGGTTTGCGACTAGCGTTGCTGCTTAAATCAGGAAAAGGGAAGTTTAATTTCAATTAATCTCGTTTGTCGCCCAGTATAATCTTTTTAACTTGGATGTTGATCCTCTTCTGTTTGTTTTGTGTTTTTTTGGTTTTCAATCCTGAAAGAAAAATAAATACTCAAATGTGTTGTGTTTTTAGTTTTTATTTAGCCTGAGCTTTTTATTACAGTGGAATATTTATATAATGGACACCTCTGGGACCAGTGTTACTGTCCGTTACAGAGAGGTGTCCGTTGTCTGAAAGTCTTATATATGACCCAGTAACACTTTGGACACAATCATCTGTACGTTGTTTAGAGTTGTCCGTTCTTGGGAGGTGTCCGTTAATGGTGGTTTCACTGTATATTTTTAATCTTGGAAGGAGTGGATGGGGTGGATTCCGCCGTCGTTCTTATTTCGCAGATGTTATATGAGATATTAGAGTTTCCAATTTTTTATAAGACCACAGCTGCCTCCACATCAGCTGAACCGGCAAACTGAAAAAACAAAGTTTTGTTGTTTTATCAACGAAAAAACAGCCATCTGAGCGGACTGGCATGTCTCGTCTATATGCGAATTAAACTTCAGCTTGCTTTATTTCGAATACTTTGTAACCCAGTTACTTCGAATTCTTTGTCTTGGAAGTTATTTTGTAACGCAAGAAAACTGTTAAACATTCAGCAAAAATACTTCTGCAAACCAGCTTTGATAAAATTATTTAATATTAAATGTTTTGTTGCCATATTTTGTTTTTTATTACATTCATTATTATATATTACATTCATTATTATTTTCATAGGGTCCCAAAAACGCTGCTGCCATACATTGTCTCTGGTGTGAAATTTTAATGTACCGCGGCTTGACATATCAAGGCGAGCTTCCTACTGGCTAACAGGATAATTCTACTTTTGATTGGTCAGATTTGTTGGAAAATTCTGTTTCTACCCAGTTGCATCTACGTGAGTTTAATAAACAAATTTTTAACGTTTTGTCCCGAGAGTTCATCTATAAGTACATTGTGTTTGTTACGTTATTTATTGCGGTTTCGTAGAAGATTGAGCTTTAATATATATATACGAGATATTATGCTGATGTGTGATGTATAATATTGGATATATGGACGATACTAATATTTTATGAGAAAACAGCGATGTGCGAAACATTCAGAAAACTTCGATGAAAATACAGAAAAGCCTAATTTCCATAAAATTGTAATGATGCAGTGATGCGCGAAACATTCAGAAAACTACGATGAAAATACAAAAAGCCTAATTTCCATTAAGTCGTAAATCATAATGATATGGCGATGCGCGAACCATTCAGAAATCTATGATGAAAACACAGCAAAGCCTAGCTTCCATAAAATCGTAAATCGTTTCTTACAGCTGCTACAAGAATCGTAAGGGTACAAAATTTAATTAACGATTTGGGAAAATTTTAATGAAAACACTCGTCGCTGACAGTATGCAAAACTAGAAGACACACCATTGCTGAAGCATGATTTCGTGTTTGTAACCACCCAGCCAGAGGTTTACAGCGGCCATATATGTTTGTAAACCTGAATGTTCGCGGCTAGGAGATAAGGTTGCCAACGCTTTGGTGATGCTCTAACCACTATTACGATTTTGCGGAAACCATGCCTAAATTTTAAACGTTATTCTGCTGATTAATTTCATTTCAACTTAACTTTTTCTCCATCCGACTCTCCAATTTTACATTAAATTTGACACACACGCCCGCACATTCTTTCACTTAATCACATGAATCTTCTTACCTCCTTACGTTCATCCTTTTTAGACTTCTTCGAACTTTTTGCTTCTTCCTCGTCTTTGGACTGAGAATCTGACAATCTTTACTGTCATAAAATCTCACAACCAAACGAAAGCTGTCTCCGTTTGCAATGCTGTAGCTCGAATTACTCAATCATGCTCAAAACGACGTTCAAAGGGCTGCGACCACGTTTACCAGTCCAACACTTATAATACAATTGCCTTAATGCGTGAGTTTTCAAGTTGATTTGCCGAAACATCATTTATTTCCAGTTCATGTTTTGATATTGAAAGAACATGCTTGCCTTAATGGTGATTTGGGAGTTGAAAATTTGAAAAGATTCACTAATCAAACTCTGCAGTCGATATAGGAGCAAGCAGGTTGCTTTAATGTCAGAATGTGGACTGGAAATGAATGGAGTTCCTTTAAATTGACTTGAAGCTCACAAATGAGAGCAATGTTAATTTCTATTTTGGACAACTAAATGCCATCGCAGATGATTGGATGATATCCCAATTTCCAAGCTTGCCTGTCCGACGTTGTTTTGAGCAAAATTTGAAATTTGTAGCCTCACTGATTTCAAGATACATTCCTACAAATGGAAATAGTTTAATTACGATGAATGGGAAACAATCTTACGATCAGGATCTTAAATAAACTCCTTTTTTTACACTTATTTATTTTCTCATTTTCGGGCTGTCATAGCGCACCTGACAACCAGACGTTATATAAAACATGACAATCAGACATGTAACTATGGGCTAAAATATGTTTGAAAAGCCTGTTCAGTTTTGAGACAAAAAGAAAGCATGTATTCCTTCCGTGTAATAATTGATTTTGTTTCTCATCCTTGAACGATAAACCATGCAGTAGTCAGTCTTTTAAAAGTTGATGATTTTATTTTAATTGCATTTCTTTTTCGCCTTGTGTTTTTTCAAAATTGCCAGCTTGGTTTTGTCTTTTGCCAGACGTTTGCTTCCTTTCATGCCATATTGTACACGCTGAGCTTTTTTTAATTCATCGGACAATGTTTTATTTGCTATTATTCGTAAAACAGCTTCATTTGCTTTCATGGTGAAATGGCTTTTTTGTTCGCTTCCACACTAGCTTTAAAAAATTTATTAATGCAGCCACTTCGAAGAAGAGTATTTTTTGAAGTTACTCTCTTATTTGATTCACTCATTTTCTTATTTAGCTCTAATTTATCACAACGAACTTGACGCTGTTGTTTGTCATTTGTAAAAACTAAAAGTCCACTTGTTTTGATTGATGTGGTAGAAACGTTTTAAAACGTTTCTAGTCTTATTAATTATACGAACTTGTTTTCAAATTGCTGATTGTGGATATAGAAGTTTGAGATCAAATTGAATTTAGAATTTTAGAAAGTTGACAGTTGCTTTTGGAAGAAATACACTTTGTTTCTGCGTTTTTGTTTGACACAAATGTGTTCTTCGTTCCATTGTAATTATTTGTGTTGTTTTATTTTGGTATTCTTAAGATACAACTATGTAGTTGACGTTACAAAGCTTCGATTATATAGTTTTTCTTGTTTGAATGATGTAAGAATATTTGAAATTTCAGTTATATAGCCGCATGCTTGTACTTCAAATTAGTATGATTTGTGTCGTCGGCGTTTTGATCTAGCTCTGCTTTTATGTCACATCAATCATACTTGCCAATGTGATGGTCCACATGATCTGGTGTTCTGGTCTAACATTGAGAAGGGCAGTGATTTGGAAAGGTTCTGGTGCTTTTTTTTTGGGAAAGATAGTGATTTGCATTTCTTTAACGTTGAAAAATAGCTATATCCGCGGGTTTTGAAAAATGCTAGATATTTTCTTTTCTTTAATAATGTATAAGTGCTTACCATGACATTCACATAGTTGTTATTTAGGCAGTCTTTATGTTTATGGTATGGTTCATTACTTAGGGGCCGATTATATGAGAGTTTTCAGCCCGTTTGCAACTTCAACCGGGCTGGAATTTGCATCGGTTATATGACGATTTTCAATTTTGAAGTTCATATTTTGCGCGGGAAATCTTTTCAAAATGGCGCCGCTAGACATGAACAAAATGGCTCTTTTCGTATTTTCGCAGTTCAGTTTGCTTCTGGCTCTTCATTTCCAACTGACCGGCATGGTGATTACGTACAAGTTATTAGAAGCCAAAAGGAACTTGATTTTGGCAGCATACTTATGTTCAAAGAGCTCAAAGAGTGGCAGAAAAAAACAGCAGCGTTTGCGTCGAAAACCAAGATCAACGTGGGTGGTGAATGGGAGAACTGACCAGTGGCGGCAAAACATGCTAGGAGCTAATGTGCCTGAGAGTGCATGGAAAAAGAATTTTCGAATGAGCAGGCAATCTTTTTATGATTTAGTTGCCGAGCTAGAACCATTCATAGCACCGAAAGCCAATAGCCCTAATTATCGCTTCCTCGGTACCGAGAAAAAACTGGCTGTCAGTCTTTATTATTTGAAAGACACTGGATCGTTGTGGATGACAGCAAACACATTTGGTATCCACCATTGCACCGTCATGAAGACCATTGAAGAGGTATGTCATGCAATCAGTAATGAACTGGGCCCAAAATACATTTATTTGCCTAAAACTGAAGAGGAAATGAAAAGAAAAGTTTGGTATGATACAAGCATTTGGGTGCATTGATGGCACCCATGTTAGAATCAAGAGCCCTCCATCAAATCCACAAGATTTCTTTAACTATAAACAATTTTATTCTTTCAAATATGTGACAGTAAAGGCCTGTTTATGGACATTGATTGCAGATGGCCAGGCTCAGTTCACGATGCAAAAATATTTGCTAACTCTGCAATTAATTCAAAACTGCAACAAGGAGAACTTCCACAGACTTTCTTTACTGCACTGCTTGAGTATGAAGCAATACCTAATTACTTGATTGCAGATCCAGCATACCCGTTAACACCATTTTGTATTAAAGAATATCAAAGATGCACAGAGAATAAACATGTCATTTTCAACAACATGCTGCGATCTGCAAGAAACCAAGTAGAATGTGCTTTTGGTCGTCTCAAGGCTCGCTGGGGATTCATGAATAGAAAGGTTGACCTGAAATTTGAAATTATCCCAAAAGTTGTGTACAGTTGTTTTGTTCTTCACAACTACTGTGAAGTTAAAAAAAACTGTGGCCTAGATGAAAAGGAAGTCCAAGCTCAAATAATGAAGCACTATGAAGATGAGGAATGCTATTCAAATATTCCTGATCCAATTTACTCATGTAATAACGAAGAAGGTGAATAAGTACTTTTTTTGTGTTTGATCAAAAGTTTTCAGTTACATTTAGAAATAATACCTTCCTTTTAATGTTTTGAGCAAAAGCCAAATGTTTGTCCAAAATAAATGTAAATTGGGTTCTTGGCAAATCCCAGTTTATCATTGCTCAGACCCTATCTAAGAATGTTAAAAAGTTTAAGTTATAAATGTTCAAAGTTGATGATATCTTGTGTGTCCATGTTCACTTGTTTGTCCATGTTCACTTGTTTGTCCATGTTCAATTGTTTGTCCATGTATACTTGTTTGTCCATTGAACTCATTAGTCTCAAATGGGAAATGTTGGGCTCCTCTAAAGTTGTTCACATGCTCAAAATGTCCATACTGTGGATGCATATTAAAAGGTGCAGGTGCATGCTGTGGAGCTTAAAACCCGGCTTTTGTCATCATTTCAACAGATGTTATGAGGCCTTGAGCTACTTGCGATATGGAATTGCTCATTTGTTGTATGGAACTAATGACTCGTTAGATTGGCGGATAGCTTCAGCAATATCACGTTTTAACTGTGTATCTTCCTTTGCTTCTTTTAATAGCAGCTGGTCTCTCTGGGCTGCACTCAGCTTTCTCTCCAGGTGCTTTCTCTTATCATCAATAAGTTTCGGGATAGGAGATGAACTTTTGCGTTTTGAACTTGGCACTGAAATTGACTGTTTTTCAGAATCACTGAATAATGCGCCAAATTCACCACCATCAGCATCTTCATAATCATCCACTGCAACTGTTGTTGTCTGTCTTTCTTTCTTTTTATCAACATTTTCTTTCTTTATATCTTGGGTGTACAGACACCAGATTGCAGAGGTTCTGTAGCATGGGGAACCTCCCCAAATCTGCACCAACTGATCATAAAACTCAAAAACAATTTTTCCACTGCCACTTCTCCGTCCTGATGTGACAGCTGAAAAAATTTTTGACGAATTTCTTTGAGCTTTTCTTGCATTCTTGTATAGCCACGTTTTATAAGCGCCTTGTCGATTTCCCTTTGCTACAATATTCTTTTTTTTCCAGTAATTCTTGTTCGTTCATGGTATCCTTGGGTTTAACACAAAAGGGATCGGTATTAGCAGTGATATTGACAGGCCCCAAAAAGCTATGTTCGTCCTGGTAAATTCCAGCCATTCCTTCACGCAAATATTCGTACAATTTAGGCTTATCGGCATTGAAACTTTTTCCTTCGTACTTTGTAAGTAGCCAAACATTTGATGAGTTTGTCAACCTTTTCGTCTTTGTCCCATCTAAATCGTGCAGGAAAGGCAGCTTTTGCATCTGAATTCGCCGCCATGTTTTTAAATGAATTGCGATTACATGTGATTTTTCAGCCCGTTTGGCCGGCTACAAACGGGCTGAGTTTTCAGCTCGGCTACACGGGCTGAAATTGTTGTCATGTAATCGCAATTTTGCTTTTACATGACTTTGACTGCAACGGCGGGCTGAGTTTTCAGCCCGGTTGAAGTTACAAACGGGCTGAAAACTCTCATATAATCAGCCCCTTAGTCTATTAAAGATTTATTTAATCGGATATCGTTGATGTCTTTTGTGACTTTTTCCTTGAGTATTTTGTGTTGTGTTTGTCTTGTTTATTGGAGTTAATGTTAGATTTATTTGGATAAGAATTATCTTTGTATATCCGTCGTACCTACAATACACGCATGGGATTGATTGCTTATTATCTTTCCATAACTGCATTCTTGTTCACAATTTCTAGCTCAGCTTAAGGAATGTAGTAAGTTCACGATTGTTTCCAATGAATCATTGTGTCTATCGGATGATGCAAACAAATTTCCCACGTCTGCAAAGCTGCTATAGGGAAATTTTAGTTTTGTTTTTGCTTCACGTTGATAGTTTTGTTTTTGCTTGACGTTGATCGTTTTGTTTTTGCTTTACGTTGATCGTTGATGTAAGAGGCTTCAACTTAAAGTTTGAGACTTTGTTTGCCAAAATCAACTAAGTAATCCTTGAGCTATGCCAAGGGAAAGCCATGGCTAAGGGGTTTATCAAAGCCTTTAATATAGTATTTTTAGCAGACTGCAACAGCAGAAATCATTTTTTTTTTGTTTCATCGAGTAAAAGCCATGGCTAAGGGGTCTATCAAAGCCTTTAATATAGTATTTTTAGCAGACTGCAGCAGCAGAAATCATTTATTTCTGGTTTCATCGAGTAAACTCTGTGGTTTTGCGCTAGATTCTGGAACTCAAAGATATCAATATGTACCATGTAGGTGACAAAAAAACACAGGATTTTTGCATCATTGTATCTTGGTTAATTTAAATAATGCAATTTTTAAGTCAGAAGTGATTTTTTGGAAAATAATAACAAAAAAACCTTAGAAAAACTGGTCCGCCTCTTATTCCTTTATGATGATAAAAAGGATTTGCTGTTATCCTGTGAGAAATAATCGCTTGAATAATCGCTCATAACAAAGTGACATAATGGCTGATTTAAACTAATTTTTTTATAAACTGATTTGACCTTTGATCTATCATATAACGTAGAAATGCAAAGAGCAGATGGTTCTTCTCGGATTTGGAACTGGAAACGTACAACGTTTTTTAAGGCCACCCGGTATATTTAAGCATTTGAATTAAAATTCAAGCAAAAAACAGAATTATCAGAATTATCAAGATTACTCCACAGCAGATTTGCAAACATGGTGGGAACATTTTCTTGGACCATCCGGTGCTATGTAGGTTGTTTCGTTGCTCTACTATTTATATGAAGGTTGAGAATGTCATTTTTGGACATATTAATTGGTTGTACGGATCTTTTGCGTAATAAGTTAATTTTGATAATCTTTTCGAATTTAACTTCGAACGAATGTACCAAAAATAAAGTAGAATTACCCGTTTTATTGAAAGCAGCTTTAAAATGCACCTTCACCCAACCTTATTTTCTGTTAGTGCTTGTTGAGTTCTTATGAAAACTTTCTACATAATTGAAATATTCCTTTCCGTTCCGATTTTATACTCGTTAAATGTCTGATTTTAAGCAATATTTCAAACCACGGCCGTGCAAAACGCTACTTGAAAGATCCTAGGTCTAGGGCGGAAATGACGCAAAGCCAGGTACACAAACTTAGTCTGGCGTTTTTTTTTCATACTGAAGCTTTTTGGATGTGGGATAGAAAACTAACTCAAAATTCAGAATTAATGCGTTACAGATCATGGTGGAATTTACATTAATGTCGAGAAAGGCATAGGCTGTCTTGTGATTCAATTTTCTAGTGTTTATACCCCCCAGAAGTGAATTAATGGGACTTGGTTTCGCCTTGCTTTTGCTCGCTAAATCACCCTCGGCCTCATCAACCTTGACACATTTTTCTTCTGCTTTTTCTGCTCATCAATTCAAACAACCAAATTTTTAGACGAAGTGCTTGCACTTATCAACAGCAAAGGAATAGTTGTATAAATGTTACTACATATGTAAAAAATTAAATGTTCTCATGGCTGTGCTGATGCTGCCGACTTGTGTGCGATGAACCAACGCAGTTCGTCGTATTTCTCTATCTGTCACAGTAGGTAGGCCATTTTTACTTGCTTGATAATTATCAGTGAACCTGCATTAAAATTGTATCTTATTAAACAGCGAATCCGCAATGGAATTGTGTTACTCATTACCACATTAACAAAATGACACTGCGAATGGCCTGAGCAAGCCTGTTCACTCACAATGTAAACTGAAAAGCGATTACGGTAAAGAATTCTGAAAAAATAGAAACAAGCAGATGAAAACGCCACAACTTTTCGAAGTGCAATCTTCATCTTGTTTGGTTACAAAAGCATTTACTTGCCAATCATTAACATCAATACGATGCTCAAAACGTTCTTTCAAAGCTCCAGTCTGTCCTCTATCTCAGACAAATCGTGACAATATTGTGTCTCGAACAACAAAAGCCTCATCTCCAATTACGTCATCCTTGTGAGTAAGGCGAAGAAAGATGACGTTTTACTGAGATATTCACGTTTTCATGCGAGAGAACTTCCGTTTCCGTACGCAACGCTATGAAATATTTAGTTTGTGTTCTGGATGAACGTTATCAGTTCTCAGACCCCATCTCCGCGGTCGTGGTTTCTCGATGCCCCCAAAGAATCGCTCATAACTTTGGAATTTGGGGACAGATCAAAAAAAGGTCTTCGGCTTTCAAACTTATAAAGTCCCATCTTTTAGAAATACCGGGTGTCCCTTTGCTAATAATTCGGAACAAATAAACCGATTAACCTCAAATATTTTTTATTGGTTAGTTTTGTTCCTTTGCTATACAGTGTCTTTCTAATTGCCATTTACTCACTTTTTCTTGGCCAAATTTTTAAACACCGCAACATTTTTTTGGGACACCCGGTAGAAATAAACATTTTTGGGCGAAGGTACACTTTTTTGACAGACAGTTGCTGTTTTGACAGCTGCTTTTAAGGCTTACTCTATGTACGTCGTGCCGAACTAAGTAATTTAATGAATTTGGTTCAGTGATTACTTGGTGCGAGTTCGACGTCTAAACCCGGGGGAGTACACGTCCCACGGGACTGGAGTGTGCCGCTGAAATTTTATAAACCCACCCATCTTCAATGCTCAGGTTTCCTGTATACCCAATATTAATGCTGTGTTTAATTCCAAGCCACCCAACATTAAGGACAATTTTAATATTTAACCTAAACATTAAATCATTTTTCTAAAAATTGTACCCGTGTTTAGAGAATTTACTGCCTTCAAAAGTACTATAGTGGCCCTAGTGCTAAACACGACAAAAAGAGAATTGACCGAAGGCTATGGTAACCCTAAATCCTCGTAAACAAGCCCTTACTCTTTTCATGCTAGAATTGGTCAGTACTTTTGTACCAATCACTTGGTAAGTGAAACTAAGCAGGACACATGGTAATTTGAAAGCTATGTTACTTGATATAAAATATAAATCTTTTTGATACATGCTTTTGTATTTTGCGTGATTTGGTTTTTCTACGAGCTTTAGGAAAACTCAAATTTTTTATTTTACTCTCACTTCGATTTCTTTCACTCCACCTGTCCTACATTCCGTGTTTTGGTGTTCATCATAAAATCAAAACACGGAATGTAAGACAGGTGGAGTGAGAGAATCCAAAATAGGAATAAACTGAAATTTTGTAAGACAAGTTGAGTGAGAGAAATTTAAGTGGGAATACAATAAAGAATTTACTGTTCCTAAAGCCCGTGTTTGTAGATTCTATGGCATCCTTCATTATTCTTTGTTATGGCATTTTAAAGATCATAGAAGTTTTGTGATGGTAGTTTTTTTGAAGATTTTTTGAAGGTGTTTCTTATGATGTTGCTAGTTGTGTCGAAACGTTTTTTATCTCTCACATCAATAATTGAAAATTTCATGGCAGATGTTACTTTTCGTTGTTTTTTGATATTCTGGTGGAAAATGCGTTAAATGATCCATTTTTATTGAACGCAAGCGTTAAAACTTTTGTCAAAACATTTTTCGTCACAGTTGATAATGCCGTGTTCCCAATATTGGGGAGTTTTAAGAGAGATCGGAAATTGCAGTTAATTGGGACTTCAGGCCATATCTCACAACACCAGGTTTTTATTTTGAGTGACAGCCTTCCAAAAATATTTTTCCAGTTCTCAAGTTTCTTAATTTTTTGAGGAACCAATTACTGGGTTTCTTGTAATCCAGTTTCTTATAATAAAAAATTCGTGTACAATATTGGATTGTTGTGTACAATATTGGATTGTTGTGATTCTTGGGCAGAGCCCACTTTTTATTTGGTACTGTCTTCTTCACTCATTAATTCTTTATATCTCTCTGTTTCTTCTGTATATCTTGCTATTTCTGCAAGTGTCTCTAAGTTTTCGCTCGTTATACCTGCAGATTCTCCTTGAAAATGGAATAGCCTTTTGTATTTCTCACTTTCAAGTAAGTTTTCTGTTGTTTCTTCTTCCTTTTTACAAACATAGCAGTTTTGCAAACAGTAGAAACCAGCTTGAAAGAACCTAAAAATGTTATAACTTTCAGTCTGAAATTTTGCAAGACATCTTTTCTTCAAAAGAATACAAGTTGATGGGATAATTTGTCAATTGTTCGATTGTTGTAGTTATTTAGTCAACTGACCGGTAACCTAATTGAACAATTAATTTAGTCTATTCTGTACAAAAGGTTCGTTGGTTACACACTATATTTTTGGTGAATTTCAAACGCCGCAACAATCATTTTGGGCCACCCAGTACTTGTGCATAACTTATGCTATTGAGCATTTCGTTGTTGACTGACATTGACAATACTGGAGGAAATTGCTTCTCAAAATCTTCCGTTATCAGTTTCGTTTTGCTTCATATTTATAGTTATAAGAATAACTTTACTGCTAATTTGTTCTGGACAATCACCTGCAGTTTCAGAAAGCACTGATTCCATGTGCTTCGTCGTCATGCCAACCAGGGACAGCTGTGGACTATGTTTTGTTTTCGAAATGATCATGACAACTTAACGGCATCTGGCCTAAACCACCATCTTCCAGGACGCTTTCATTCTCACTGTTGGTGCCAAATATACAGATCATTATCAATAATATTTAAGAAATTCACCATTAAATGAACACGTTTGTCAAGAGTTAAGAGTGCTTTTTCAATTTTTTTCAAACGATTCTAGCAAAACCGTCCATATGACCAACAATACATTGCCAACGGAGTGATATTGAATGGCGTACATATTATAAACAACAAAAGTGATGCCACACATATTTTATTAAAACTTAGAAACTTATGCTTAACCGTTTGTTAAAGAAAATTTTGTGCAACGGTTCTTTAAATTTCAGAAATAGTTGAGGATGTTTTCTGCAGTTTATTTGAAGTTATCATAGTTTGTGGCCAAGGAGAATTCTGAATTTGAGTTGTACGCTATTCGGATTAAGTTGCTGGCCTTTACAGACGTAATTTTAGAGAATTTTTGAAAGCTAAATAAAGAGTTTAAGGAGGCTAGAAGACATGCAGAAAGTTTTTATTTTGAATATAATTGGAAAGCGTGCATGTTGGCAATGTTTATGGGGCAGCTTTTATAATGTAAGTTCTTTTAAACACTATTTTATTTCCACTGTTACAACTTACTAACTTTTGCAGAATTTTAAAATATATCTAAATTATTCAGGCTCGCATAAGTAATTTAATTACATATTCCATGAATATGTTTGTTTATTTGAATATTTGAAATGACACCTTTGATCCGAAGTGTTTAGGATCAAAGGTGAAAGGTATGTTTTCATTCTCTTTAATATTGTTAGACATGACACACGAAGAACAATGTTTTTGAATTTTTCCCAGTTGGACATTGATTTCTATTATTGTACTTTCCATGTTTAGGGCAGCGTTCTCTTACTGCGCTTTAGTCGATATAAGGTGATGACGAGTAATAGCGATACTTGAAATGCTGTTGTAAAGTATATATTTTATTGGCTATATAGGGTAAAACCCCGCAAAGAAGAACTTAACTTTTGTGCATTCAATGTGCAGTGAGTCCTTTTTTTACAGCTATAGAACTGCCACTTAAGGAAATGTTGATGGCATGTTTAATGTTTTGATTCAGGTAGGTATCAGTATTACTCAAATAGCCTGTGATTCAGCTCTAGCATGGTCAGGAAAAGTACATTTTTCATTGTTTAGTGATTTTGATTTCAGTGTGGTTGATTCTTAATTGTTATGTTCTCGTTTGTGAGGTTTTAATGTACTTGGTTAGTGCAATGTCAGCATAGAAACATCCTTATTTTAAGTTAAGAATGTTTATCGACACATGTAGGCTATTTTCTTAATTTTATTAAAAATGTTTCGATTTAGTTTCTTTTTAACTAAATTTTTGATTGATTTTGAACGAACCTGTATTACTACGCTGGTTATTTGCAATCACTAAAGCTCGATCACTCAAGCCTTTTTCTGAAAATTTAGATAGCCGTGCTGTGATTTACAAATACCTATATATCTTAATTTCATTATTGAAGTTTCAGCATTAAAAATAACTGATAAAATTTCAGCTCTGTTCAGTTTCTTCACGTGTAAGTATTCAAGGATTTGCGAACTACGGTTTCGTTCTTCCTCGTTTTAAAAATAGTATTGAGTTCGAATTTGTGAGCTTATGGCAGATTAGTTAGGATCATAGTCATAGTCAAGTGTCATAGTCAAGTGAGGACCGTACATTATGAATTAACGAAAAGAATATTTTCATAGAATTGGTTATTTTTGCTTGTCAGTTTCTGTAACCACGGTACTGAAAGACATGTTTTAATGGACAAAAGATTGGAAGCTGATATTCTAGGAGAATGTTAACAAGAAATAAGGCTGTTTTGCTATAACCATGATAGTGGGCATTTTAGTATTTTTATTTGCAATTACGAATATTTTTTACAATAAACGACGCATACATGCAAAGACTTGTTAGATAGAACTATCCAAGAAATACGACTGTGTTGTAATTTAACCGTATTGTATATATTTTACAATGTAGTATTTTAGCATGTCAAGTGATTTTTTAACAGTACAATTTGAGTTCATCAGAAATTGTATGCTCTTTACATTAACTATAAAATGAATATAACTGTGCTGTGATTACCGTATGGTATACATTTTTAAATGTAGTTTATTTGAAATTATTCGTACTTTGCATTTAACTATATCTGCACTCAAAAGACTGATTAGACAGACCTGTGCAAGAAATACGACTGTATTTTAATTACTATATTGTATGGTTTGTAGTATTGTAGAGGTTAGACTGATTAGATTAGAACTATACACAAAATAAAGTGCTTGTTTTTGCAGGAAAATTATCTTTTTATATGTACAAGATATGTAGTGTCATAGACGTGAGAAGCAACTCAGATCAGAACTGGGAGGGCTGAGAAAAGAGGGGCACATAGCAACGCCTATTTTGAGGATACTTAACTTCAATAGCTGATATAACAACTATTTATGTAGGCGAGATTGTTTTCTGCGCTCGGTTGAACTCCCGCTCTTTTATTTGTTTGATCGTCCAGTTACTGATTCAATAAGATACATGGGCGGTTTCTATTGTGACGTCATTTAGAATTGTGTCAACAGCGCTAGTATGAATTTGCAGAGAATCATTGTAGAAGGTTTGGTGGTATATTATGTCTTGTTTTTAAGTAATCAAAGCTCAACGCTTGATAGGTTGTTTTTTCTATTCATTTGTTCGTTGTGGGAAAGTGTGATGTTCAATTCTGTTTGACAATGCCTATAATGAAAGCAATAACATTTCTTTCTAACAGAACCTGCCCTGGATAGAGATTTCTTTGGAACTCATTGCTTTTTTTACGATGGTGCATTATTTCTCGTTGAAAGTTCATCTTTTTATGTTTTAATTGAGTCGTGAGTACTGATTGTTTTCTGTTTTTTTTCCCAGCATTTTTTCCATGTTCTTAACAGGAAGGTAGTTTATCTTATTGTGTAAAGGAAGTTTGATTTTTGAGGTCAAGCGACGTCGAATCTTGTGGCCTAAATTGCAAGGTGTAAGTGTAGTCCTAGTCTGCAATTTTTTTTAAAGTATGCTTTTTGAAGATTTTTCTGAAACAACCTCACTGAGAATTTTTAACAGGAGAGGGATTTATGTTTTTATGTTAAGGAGATGGAATTTGAGGGGTCAAATGACATCGAGCCTTGTGGCCTAAATTGCAACTCTTCCTTTTGCTGTTTTCTGCCGGCTTTTAAAGAAACACTTTATAAGAAACTCACCCGGTGAAACCCACGAAAATGTGACTGTATATATTTAGATTACCTTGAACTCCTTTTCATACATTCCAATCTGTCATGTTTTTGTAAATTTGTTGTAAAGTGATACGGATGTGCCATTTTGAGAGAACAATTGGGGCCATAATTCGGGTCATAAATTGGAAAGGGGGCCACAATTCCGTGTCAACAATGCAAGAACTTTCAAAAATTGCATACGATAACTAAAATACATAATAGATATTATATTCAATAAGACTTTCCAACTTTCCAATAGTATATAAAAGATGACTCATCAACACAATTAGCTGGATCCTAAAAAAATATCCAGATTTATTATTTTGCCTGGAAATCGCACAGATATATTTTCCTACTACTCTTTATTTTTGCGTAAAATTCATACCCATAGTTCCGGGTACAATAAACTTTTAGTGAAAATGTATACTCATAATTCTGTCTTTGATAAAAAAGTACCTCTAAAAATGGCACATCCCCGCTACCATACGCTCGTTAAGATATCCCCCCCCCCTGAAATCTAAAGCCATTACAAAATTTGAAAAAACAACAGATATTAGAAAATAAACTAAAACCAAATAAATATGTTGAGCGTTGATAATTGCGTAGTTATAATTGAAAAAAGTAAACTAGCAGAAAATAACATACTGTAAGAAATTCTAAAAGTATTGTTTATAAAGAAGAAACAGTGTAATCCCTTTTCCGCCATGTTATGTCCGCTGTGTTGAGGCGTTTTTTTTATGTATATTTTGTTCACCGTGGACATGCAAATGATGTTTTAAGCAAATAGTAAACATGCTTCTTTGTTGTCTGAAGGTGCTCGTTAACTGTGTAACATTTTGTTCAAAGCTTTGTGAACAGGGCTCAAAAACATTTGTTCTTCCTGGTTGCAAAGTACACAGCAACGGGACCTTCCTTTGAAATTTGTTTGTCAAAACTCAAAAAACGTGAATGGGATACACATTTAGGCCAACACTTCGACAAACGTACTATTATAACCTACTATATAATTTTACAAATTACCGTAATGCTTTTATTGAACTCCCCCTTCTTATGAATTCTCCTTTGCCCCCTGAAAATAAAAGGATATAATAAATGTCCCCTCTTTTAAACGCCCCCTCGATTAAAAACAGCAATGTACATTTCGAAACTGTGGCCCTTTGAAGATCTATATGATTCTAACTTTATTTGATACATTGCTCATATAATAACTTAGCCTACAGTGAAGTAATAAACGCCCCCTCGAATAAACTCCCCCTAATATGAATAAATATAATAAACGCCCCCAGCGTTTAATCGAAGCGTTACATTATTGGAGAATTGATTTAAAAAGTTAATTCAAATGATGGAAAATATTTATAATAACGGAAATGTATTGATGCCCCTTTCCTATCACATTACTGGCAGCATACCCCAGCCCAAATCCATATAATTTGACAAAATATGAAAAAATCAAACTGGTTGATTTTCAAAAAAGGTCTTTATGGTGGCAGGTTCTTGCTGCATTTTCAAACGAAACAATGGCAAGAAAGCGAATGAAAACACAAAAAGATATATGAAAACCAACTAATAATATTAATTAAACTCAAGTATTATAAATTAAATATTAAATAAGCGTGGTTCCAAATAAAACCAAAGCACATGTCTCATCACTCGTTTATTAATTTTAAGACATAAAAGTTAAAGCCACCAAGAATATACAGGCAGTTTTTTGTAACTTTTTTTGTTTTAATAACCCGTAAATTCCATAATTCGTATGGGAAAATAAATTGCTTTTGATACTGGAAAAGACGTTCAAAACTGTTTAAAAATTCCCTGTTTTGTCTGTTTTCCCTTTTCCTTTTTTCTCCCTGCCGAATTTGCAGAAATCTGTTTTCCTGGTAGCGCCGCTATACCATGCTACTCAATTTTTTAGGCCTATTTGTGACTACAGTATCGTTGGTAATGTTTTTCCAAGTCTGGTTTTCGAGCCTGTTTGTGACTACAGTATCTGTTGATTGCAATATTTCTTTAACACCATGTTTCTGTTTGCTGTGGACGAGCAAATGATGTTTTAAACAATTACTAAACAGTCTGTTGTCTGAAAGTATTCTCTAACTGTACATCATTTTTTTCAAAGCATTGTGAATACGGTGTCATTGGTAATATCTTTGCAATCCGCTTGCTCCATGTCTTGTTCTACAACCTTGTTCTTTGCCAATCTCCTATAAGGGCCATCCTGTTATTGTTGAAATATCTTAAACATGCAAAACTTACCTGGCGCAGAAAGCGATCATATTTTAAGATTTTTATTGCTTGGTTTTGAATTTGCTTTTCAGTTAAGAGTTTAAGCAATGAGCTACATTTTAAGTCATGTCACGTGGTTTGTCTTGCATTTGAAGGGGACCTTCATGGGTTAATTTAAATACCCGTAGCCCGGATTTGCTTTGAATTGCTTTGTTTCATCTCTGATTGATGAAAGTGTCCAATATATATATCTACCGATCAAGATTAGGTAGACTGAAACAGCTTTTTACAAAGATTGCAACTTTGCGACTCCTGGCGATTCCTTGCCATTGATATCAAAATGTTTTTTCATAATATTGCAACTTCTTGCCACCAAAAGCTCTTTGCGATTACCGGGATGTCCGGCATATGAGCCGAATATTTTAGATCATAATTTTACCTCCAAAATCTTACCTTGACTTATGCTCCTGATATGTTGTAGATATTCCGGTTATAGGACTGGGTATTCTTTATTTGTGTCAAAATATTACTGCCACTCATTCCCCAGAGTCGACTTCAACCCCAAGGCATTACGGTATATGGAAATATAGCCAATAGAGAAATCTGTTTTTTTCTATTGACTATACGATGGGAACGTCACAGAAACTGCAGCTCCTTGCGATTGCTTGCGAGTCTTTGCGACTGTCTTTGCGATCATCACTGATGTCGATTTAGCCCTTTCACTCCCCCTGGATTCATTTGTGCTAAACGGGAAAATCCTATTTTAAATTAGTTTTGCAGGGGGTATAGTACACACAAACCAACCTAACTCTAAACATAAACTAACATTGAAATATTTGAAATTCAGATAAAAATACCTGTGTATTTACCTCCTAACAATACGAAGTTTAAAATTGTTTGTAAATGGGCCATACCGCCCTTCTCGGGGTGAAAGAGTGAAGGCTTGTTTTCCTGTTGTTTTCTCCGTGCGACCGACAAACAAAATTTGAGCAATAGCCTATTTATGGGTCAGAGAGAGAGTTTAAGGACCTTATCAAACGTCTTATTTCCCATCTGTTCAACTTAAAATTGAAATACTTAAGTTCATATTTTAATTAAAATGTCGAATTCAATTGATGTTGAATTGATAGAAGATTAATTTATTGTTGATCAAAATGTTTGTGTCCAGTTTGCTGCGTTTTCTTATTCAAGCAAATTACTGTCGTTAAGATAGATTTATTCTTAATTAACGATTTGGTGTTTAGAAATGTCTGTTCTGTGAAGTTGTCAGCAGTTTTCTTGACTCACGGCCCATGCGCACGCAAGTATATGGTATGATGGTGGATATTTTCCTGTGCAAAATTAGCATAATGAAAATTTGAAATAAGAAGGATTTGTTAACCCTATTTTACACGTGGTCCGGACGACAGGTACATAATATCCCGGGGCGTCAGGAGCCCCCCTATCTAGCGTCAAATCGGCAAAAGTTACAAAGTTGAAACTTGCAGCACTGAAAGTCCCATCTTGGATTACCCTAAGTAAATGATTTTAATTATAATTAGCATAAACAATAAGGACAATAATTAGCAACCACATGTTCACAAAAAACCTTTGTTCCACAAGTGCGCTATTTTGGTTTTGTCCAAATATAAAGTCCTAATTTATTTGATAAACACAAAAACGTGATGATTATAAATAAGTACATATGTATGAAGATCTCAGTGAAATTTGGTTATAATTCCTCAATGTTGAAGACTTTAATTTATATTATTATAAATATATGATAATTGAAAAATGTTGCGAAAATAGTGTACATTCCTGTAAATTGATTTTATTCACTGGTTTGATGCTTTATATATGCTTTGTCAATTTTAGCTATATATTATGACTATCAATTATGATTTCATAAAAATGTTCTATATTTTTATCACTCATTGTATGAAATAGGACATAATCAAAAGGTATGACGCCATATATTCTATTTTTTGCTGACGAAAGCAAAAAATCGTGTTTCATACCAAAAGATAGAAAAACAAAACTTAAATTCAACCATGCCAATATCAAGTTTGTTTGTTAAATATACGCTCATTAAGAGCCGTAAAACTAAATTTTTTGTAACTAGATATGGTATCATGTGGTGAAATTTTGGTTGTCGTGACATTAAAACTTTTGGGAAAAATTTCTGAAATTTTCTAAACAATTAAATTTTAAGAAAAGTCAAAAAGTTTCAGCCGCTTGTCTATTTTCAAAAAAGTACAGTTAAGAAAAAAACGAAATGGGGCTCCAGAAGCCCCCCCCCCCCGCCGTGTAAAATAGGGTTAATCGAAGTTTTGGGATCATTTCGGAGTTTTCTGTTTCTACGAGCAACTGACTGTGTCAAGACAGATTTATGTTTGATTGACTTTCTAATTTTGGTTGTCTTTCTGTTTTGTACAAATTTTTGTTCAAGAGAAAGAGTTTGCAGCTTGCCATTTTTAAAAGAACTTACAACAGGGAAAAATACAGTTTTCAACAAAAGCGAGAAAGGGTAACTGAACGAGTAATGACGGAGAACGCTGGAGAATTTTATGTCATTCCCCCCATACCTTTTCCGCCTTTTTTATTAGCCAGAAGGATGTGCATATCTTTTTAAACAGGTTTGTCTTTTTGTTTTGGAACAAACAGCGTTATTTGTGTACTTGCCGATGATACCTTACGGACTTAACGATAAGTTCCAGCTAAATCTTCAAATTTGTGAAAACTTACAAAGATCATTGGTGTCAAAGTAGCCGTTATTCTCCAGAATTTCTTATGATTTTTTAGCGATTGTTTTTTCCGCTATTTTAATATAGTTTTTACGTGAGAATCTTAACCTTTGTAGAGAATAAGTCCAGGGTTGAGCTCTTTGAGACGTTGCGTTGGTTTTGTTGGAATGCGTTGGTTTTCGTTTGCATGCGTTATCTTATTTGAAAAAGAACACCGCGAGACTTCTCCTGGTGTTTGTTTAGGCATGGAGCAATGCGGACTGCGGACACTCTTGATTTTTGTTATGAAAAACATTTTTACTTCTGCGAAGTAGAATGTTTTTACCTCTGCGAAATAGAATGTTTTTACCTATGTGGAGGAGAATTAAATGAGGAGAACTTTACAGGTCACAAATAAATCCACTTTCGTTCCTCCGCAAGCAACACTAGCGATGTTGAGGAGCGAAATTCAAAGGACAGGCTGAAACTCCGTTTGACAAAAGTCCAATGGCGGTTGATTAACACAGCGATTAACAAGAAAACGACTTTAATTGGGCATGTTCTATGCTATATACTCTGGACACAGAAGATAAAATGTTTGTTTTTTCGTTGTTTCTCGTTTCATTGAATAGATAATTTGAAAAACCACGAGACTCACTGCATTGATAAAGACGATTAGATTCTTAACTTACGCTTTTTACTGTTTGCAACGGCGTGTTTATCAGTTTTGGCAAAAGTGCAACTCTCATTATAAATCTGGCAAACTATTCTTAAATCATCGGCAGGATTTTATTCGTTAGAATAAACGTAAAAAGTCGTTTTGCTTAGAATTTTGTTGTACGTAGTTGTCGTGCGAAAAAACGATACCTCTACAGCTTTATTCAATGATACCGGAATAAAGTCTATTTTGTTTTATTGAAAACTAAATCTTTCTTGGCTTTGTTTACAAGTAAATGTTTTTATTTTTCAGGTTATTTAAGCTGAAGAGATGACGTAGGGGCGTTGTTATTTTGCATCTAGATGATGATGTTAGATGAAAGCCCAGTGGTAAGTGTATTAAATATTATTTTTGTCAATCGTATGCAGAAAGCACACCCATCGTCTGGGAAAATGCTTTGTGGAAAATGTTTAAATCTGTAATCTATTAAATCTATTTTTACCTCCATGTAACAGTTCCAAAAAATCATCGAAATGACATATAATTTTATCTCCTTCTCTATTTTAATGTCTCCCTCTCATTGACACTAAATGACAATGGTTAATTTAATGCAATTTATAGTCAATAGGTTATCGCTCAATTTATAGTCAATAGGTTATCGCTCGGTAGCAGGCAGATCTACCGACGTGTGCCGACAAACCAAGTATTGATAATGAGCTAGGGAGTTTTTAATAGTACTCTGGTTAGGTTGATACTTCAGCTTCACGGTTCTTCATCTTCATTTTCCCAATTCTTCATCTTCAATACTTCATCTTCAATACTTCATCTTCACGATACTTAATCTTCATCTTCACAATTCTTCATTCTTCATCTTCAATTCTTCATCTTCATACTTCATCTTAACAGTTTTTCTTCTTCACAATTCTTAATCTTCAATTCTTTATCTTCACACTATATCTTCACGGATACTTCATCCTCATCTTCCCAATTCTTTATCATAATTCTTTATCTGCAATTCTTCACCTTCACACTTCATCTTCGCACTTCATCTTCGATTCTTCATCTTCCTACTTCATCTTCACACTTCATTTTCAGGGTTTTTCATCTTTTAAAATCTCAAATTGTATTCAAAACTATTCAAAACCGAAGGGCAAACTTAGAATTTGGGATATCATCCAGTCGTCTGCAATCACATTGAATAAAATGGCCAAAACTGGAAAATAAAATAGCGTTGATCTGTCGCCTTTCAACTCAATTAAGTAGCCACCATTCGTTTCCAGTCAGCGTTTTGACATAAAAGTAGCCTGCTTGTTTCTATATCGAATTTGGGAGTTTGATTTTAAACTTCAAAAGCGCCATTAGATCAAGCTGGTGGCTTTAATGTGGACTGGAACATGGAATAAAACACGAATTAAGGCAATTTAAATTTCAAGTTTTGGACATGTAAACGTGATTGGAGACGACTGGATGATATTCCCAAACCCTAAGTTTGCCCTTCGGACATCGTTTCGTATACAATATGAGATTTCAAGCGACATCTCGCAATTAAATTAACGACAGATTGCTTTCGCGCTAAAAATCACCGTTTCATGATGAGAATTTTCCGACAGACGCCGAATTTTCCCAATTTTCCAACGATTTCGAAATTTTAAGGGAGTGACCTCCTCCTACCCGCAGCCACTGCTCCCCTGGCAGTTGCCCTCTATTTGTATAAATTTGTTAGTTATTTATTTGTAACCGTGATTTAACATTTAAGATTGTTAGACTTAAGATTAGTAATTTTAACATTGAAACTTTGAACAAACATGAATGGAAAACAGCTGAAAGCACACAATCTTAATCTTAAAAGATTGCTGAAGCAAAAACAATGGAACACGAATTTTGAAGGAGGGTTCTTGGGACTGTTGCATTAATTGCAAGAAAACTTGAAGAGGCTTTAATGGACTCCATGTATATTTGAACAAACCAAATTTAAAACTTAACGTAAGTCATTTCTGAAATACCAAGAGCATTTGAACCAAATTTGTACTAAAAAAAGCGTCTTTTTAGCTTCCGTTTCAGCCTGGATGTTCTTATTTCTGCAGTGATTTTTGACAAACTTGCTATCCCCACCCTTCTCAAAACCATATTTAAAGTGCGTTTCAGATCAAGTGCTCAACGCGTGCATACATTTTTGAAATGTTGTGAAGAAAAAGGAAGGGAACTGGAACTCGCTCCCCCTAGGCTCTGGAACCAAGGGAACTATTTTGTAAACATTTGTAGTAGAGTCGGAAAAATATCACGGTCCCACGGCCAATGACCGGAGAAAGGCTGACGAAAACAATGGAAGTTATGTGCCACACCCAAACCACGCCTATTTTATATTCTTCAATGGGGAAGGTTTTAAAATGTCAAACCTTTTAGCTCGGAGGAGGTTGATTGCTTTTCTGGACTCTGATTGGTAGGCTTCTTCTTGAAATAGACTAAATGTTGCATTTCATTCATTTGCATGAACTTTGCATATTTTTGGCTCAGAAGTGAGAATTCCAATTAAAGTTAATATTTTGTATGAAAATTATTGACATCTTGACGTTCAAGAAAAAATAAAGTTAACTTCCATCTTTAAAATTTATTGATTTGTATTCCTGCAAAATTTTCTCGATATTTTTTTTCAAACGTAAACCAGTTGCACTTTTTGCTGAAAGAGGTTAAACTAATGTAGTGATGCAACACTTTTTTTCATGAAAGAACATCAACCATGATTTTATTTTCGTTTACCCTGAAGGAAATAGTTACGTACATTATATATAAAACACGTGTTCTCTGCCTTTGTCTGAAGATAGTCATTGAAAGCCATACATACGAGACATTATAATTGGATAACGATTAACATCTTCAATGTTTTGTTTGAGTAAATGCACATTCACTTGATCTTTAAACGTTTATAACTTCAATGACCATGCATTAAATTTTAAAGAGGAACCTGGTCTTTTCAGACAACTGTAATTACATATAAATTCAAGTGTACTTTATTTACTGTCAGTGCAATACAAAAGTTAGTGACAGCATAATTTAGATTTAAATTTTAGAATTTTGTTAAATTCTTGAACTGTTTTTTCTTATCAGTAATTAAATTCCAGTTTTCCTTCTTGGAAATTCGCGGAGTTGCTACAAGGAAATTCGTGGAGTTGCTACAAGGAAACTCGAGGATTTGGTTCTGTATGTTTGTTTGTGGTTTTTACCAACTGAGGAGTTTGTAGCATACGTGTGATGCGGAAGTCATGGGTTGTTGTCTTTGGAAAAAAATAACACCGACCTTGTACTCTGTGTCCGGGTTTAGAGAAGGGTTATGCAATCTCAGACGAGATTCCAGAGTTGTTATGAATTTTGTTAATGTAGTTCTTTTTGTTTTTCTTTTTTTTTAATAGTTAATGTTTCGTTGGTGCTGGTAAAAGTCACTGGTTGTTGTGTTCTAGGCAGTTATGAATGTAAAATGTGGATATGTGGACTTGGCTTAATATATATATATATATATATCTTTAGCATCATGTAGATAGTTGCAAGCTTGAGAAATACTTCTTATAAGAACTGGGAACAATAGGGAGATGGAGTAATCCACTTCCTCTTTCCTCTACATGAAACACAGCCTTGCTCGTGTACTTTACTTTTTGATTTAAACAGTGCTTTTCGAGTTGATAGTTCCGTTAGCAAAGTAGATGAAAGTGACACCGGAAAGGCTGATCAGCCATTTTATGCTTATTTGAATATTTTAGTTTTGGCGTTAGAACACCCTATTTACTGTTACGAACTGTTCATCAGTTGCTTGGCAGCAGTTCCTTCATCTTGAGTTAATTTATAACTCATGTGAGCAACAACACGATGCAGCAACAACCACGATGCAGCAACAACAGCAAAAACAACCTTTACGGGTATATGAATACAGGGAAAAGCTTGGGAGACCTCGGATATCGTTCTTCGTACCAAAATCAGGAAAATCTGCAACGGACTGCCAAAACTGTGCAAAACGGTACCCTTCCCGGCGGCACGTTGACGGTACTCAAACACATATAGAATCCCCTGCGTTAAATTCGAAAAACCTGTTTTTAAGGAAGAAATGCTCCCGATACTTATACCTCAGTTGAATATTGGTATCGAAGGCATATAGTATGCCATTGGCACATTAACTTACAAACATTTTGGAGATAAAATTCCGGACGTTACAATCTCACACCAGGTATAAACCCAACAGATATTTTAAATGATACAGTAAAAACCCGCATATAAGAAACCAGATTTTTCATCCAGGTCATTGTTTTGTAAACAATAGGCTATTGTTTTATCTATTGTTCTCTCTAAAAAATCAGCCTGGAGGTTCTTAAATGTGTGTTTCTTATATGAGTTTTTACTTTATTGCAAAGGAACTCTGACTTTACTGTAATCTGAATGTCCAAAGGAGTTCCGAATCCCCGTTGAAATACCCAATTTTGTGTTATGAAATTGGATCAGTTTAATGGCCGTGTATGTTTGTGAGAGCTAATTTACGGAGGCAAATTGATCTCTTCACAGAGCTGAAGTAATTCATTTGCAGACGATAAATGTTTTCACCGTCATTCATTGTCTCCCATAATGTTTTGATGGCATAAGATATGTTGGCACACTCAACTTCCACTTTTTTTTTTCCAACGAGTTCATTGAATTTTTTCCTTCAACAAATCAATTTGATCCTTTCGAAATTTTGTTTCTAAAGGTCGTTTGTGAAATTTCATATTTGAAAATTTTAAGACACGGTCAAAGTTGCGTCTATTATTTATGACACTGAAAATTTTGAAGAAAAACGGAGGCGTGTATATGATTTTGTTTATATCAATGATTTTGAACGGTCACGTGGGGCAACGTGGCTGAAGAGAAAAATTGGTCTTATGGTTGCACGCGCCAGTGACGCATTCATCCAACGAGTATATAACAACTGATGTAATGTTCAAATTATGTACTTTTATTTCATTTTATGTACACATTTTAAACACCTTTTCAAGGTACTTGGGGCAAGGGTAAAAATTTATATATCTGGAACAAAAAACAGAAATAACGTCTTATAACAACTGAATTTTAAGTATGACAATAACAACAATAATATGTTAGTAAATCACACCATCATTTTTTTCAAAAAGAAACTTGGTGCTAACTTTTAGCAATATCGATATTATGGTCAGTTCCATGACAAAGAACAAGATAGAGAACTTTGGGCTTCATTTTCTCAAGAATAAAAGGCCTTGGTAGTTTCAGACAGTGGAATCAAACAATGAAACCAAAAACATCAAACCGTGTAACCAAACGCATTGGCGGATCTATGAATATTTCTGACAGGTGCAAAACGAGGGGGTAAGGGGGCGGAACCCCCGAATTTTTTCATGACCACGCCCTTCAGATTAGCTTAGAATGACACTTAAAAAAATAACAGTTGGAAACGCCCATTTCATAAGATGAGTGGCAACTGGCCCCAAATATAATTATAAATAGAATTTTCATAACGAAAATAAAGTACACTAACTGGTTTGGCGGTTTTATAGAAAATGCTTTACAAAATTTAGAAAATGAGCTATTTTGACACTCCAAAAACCAAAATAAATATTCTGTTTTTTTTAATTGATAAATCATTTTTCAACACAGTCTAAAGAATGTTTACATTTTGCATTTACTTTAAGATAAATTCTTACTAAATTTTCTAACTAACAAGAAAAAATATTGTTATTTTGTTCTGTTTTTCTATATGTTGTTATATATTTGTGTATGAC